>JAUZND010034892.1:0-45700 GCA_034780555.1 Coelogynopora nodosa
TTCCAAATATATTATTTAATTACACAATTTTATTTTATTTGGCTTGTGCGTCAGTGGAATTTTATTCAATTACAAATTAACATAATATAAACACTCATTTATACGAACTTATTGTAAATTGTTTTTAAACCTTGTAAATATTCTTCCAATATAAGAACTGCTGTTTTGTGCAGATGAAATATTTATCTTGCACATGTATTATTAATATAGTATGAAGTTTTATTCTCAATTAATTTGCACACTGCAAACTTTTATATATGTGAATTTTTTATAATCTTTTTAAAACTTTCATGTATATTTGCCTTGTATACGAACTCCCAATATTTCGCCCACATTTTGATGGAAGAAAGTGTACGATTGTAATTTATTCTTTGTTGACGAGTGTACATTGCTATATGTTTGTGTATCACAAGAATTTTATATGCTTATATTATATACTTACTGTTTTATAATATTTGAATAAATAAATATTATATCTGATTGTAAACCTGTCATGTTTTTGTATAGAATTGACCATAACACTTTTAGTTATAATTGTTGCCTTTGTACGTCATTTTTAATAATACCGTAAACACTTAAATGGGGGGGGGGGGGGGAATATTATTTTAATTATTAATATTTTTAATTAATTATCAATAAATTAAATTATCAAGTACGATATTTATTAAATATATAATAAACAAAAATTCTACATATTACTTTATTACTTATAAGTAGTATATACACGTTCAATAAGAATATTTTTAAACGTCAGTTTACAGCAGTTTAAAAGTAGTTCTATGAACGGACACTTTGAACTGCGTATGGACGTTGCCAGCAACCAAATTTGAGCATTTAGAAAGTTCTTCCGTTAAACGTCCATTGAACTGCTGATGATACTTGGGCGTGGTAATTCACTAGTCGACCAATCTTGCAAGATGCTTGCAAGATAGTTTACAAGATTAGGCAAGATACAAGATAAAAGGTCTAGCTTTAAAATATATAAGGTATATATTTATCTAAGACAGATACACAAGTTTTTTAATTGGTGAGTATATATTCAATGCATAAAAACTTTCTGGTCATTTACTGGCAATCATAAACTGTATGCGACAGAAGAACATACAATTGACAATTGAACGTTTGAAAGTTTATTTGTTATGGTATTCTCTGTAATTACAAAAAAATCCCAAATTGGATAAACAAGGATATTTCAATTTGAAGACCTGATTTTATTAATTTAATTTGACTTATTATATATGTACATGGATAGAATAAAAAACACATATACCCTCTGATATAAAAGTAATATAAAATAACAAACGCCGAATTGGAAACTATAATATTAGTCAATGTTTTCCATTTCGATACTTATTTTACTGAGAAATTCGAGTTCAGTGTTTGACCATTTTTTTTAGAAGTTATGTGGTCATTTCGAGTAATTCTGATTCCTGGGCTTGGTCAAATTATACATAAACCGGATTGTAGGGGAATTTAACCCGGATGATTTGAGCGATTGGCAGAAAATTCTCATATGCCTACTATAGGAGGGGCTCGCAGAGGTTTACAACAACATTTTACTGCTCTAATTCTCTTCGCTTTGCGCTGCCTTAGAAATTGAGAAGTGTGTTTTCCATAATCTTTTCTTCAATCCCATAAATGTCATAAGCTGTTTGTACCTATTTTAATTCCTTATAAATTGTTATTCTACATATTAGCTAATTATTGCATTTTTACGAGCGTGTGCTTTTTGTACATGGATTTTATCGGCTCAAACGAATAATTTATAATGTTTTTTAAAATACTTAGGTGCAGAATGACTGCTGGATTAGGGGAATTTGTTTAATGTTAAATGATACTATTTCAAACGGGACTATATATTGATAAGAGGTTAACATTTATTAAATTTCGATCAGTGGATGAATTTTTATTAATTGACGCATTTCTTCAATATGTAACACATATCAATAAACTAGAACCTTTTCATTGTAGGATTGAAAAATATCGAGATA
Organism: Coelogynopora nodosa; assembly: GCA_034780555.1. Classification (NCBI taxonomy): domain Eukaryota; kingdom Metazoa; phylum Platyhelminthes; order Proseriata; family Coelogynoporidae; genus Coelogynopora; species Coelogynopora nodosa. Next base: position 1,992 of record JAUZND010034892.1, read on the forward strand.
CCTGCACGCTGCACTTTAGCTAATTACTTATCGGCACAAAATAATTCTTGATATAAATGTAATAAAAAGTTCATAATATTTATCTAATTATCTAACTAAAATGATAACTTGATACGCAACAAAATGACATTTAAAAAGTAGCGTTAAGTTTTAAATAAAAGCATTTCATAAAGCGAATGTTTTCCCTTTTATTTCAAAATTCTTTTACATTCAAAATCAGCATCAATTTTTTTAAAACTATGTTATAGTGTATACAATTTGTGATAACACATCTAGACACCATTTTATACCTGTCCGTTACATTTATATCTTTATCATATCAAAGTATATTTAACTCGTTTCATAAGAAAACTGACAGAAAATATAGCAATTATAGTTATCACATAACAATAAGCTATACATTAAAAAAATATCAACCAATTAATAAAATAAATAATGCTCCAAATATAAATGAATCCATATGTAGCGAAGGACTACTTATGTAGGCCTACTGCCTCTAGAGAAACATTAAATTATATTCGCGGAGAAGAGAATAACACCATCAATACTATTTATCCTGCAAAAAATATAAAACATAGAAATCTTTATTTTTAAGTCAATGAAATATTAGAAATTATCAAACCACTAGAATTTTATTTTACAGATTCTCAACTTAAATGTATGTTAACCAGAACTATTATACTAGGCACGAGAATAATTTCAATAAATATTGGCATTTTATTTTTGAAATATATTTATATAATATTATAAGTAAACATAAATAACGATAAAAATCGATAAGAGAGACTGAACAGAATACAGTAAATATGTATAATAATTGAAAGAATAACAGTGCTCAAAGTTGAGTTAGTAAGAGAAAATAAACGTTATTGATGGCTTAATTTTAAAAATCTATGAGTGTTTTCGACTAATATTATAAAAGTAAACATACTAGACTGTAGGCCTATAGTCACAACAAAAACGACAAGATAATTTTGTTAGAATTAAAAGTTCAGGCACAGTGTTTATCAAGCTCGGGATTTCTCAAGTTTTATCAGCTCCGTGATTCCCAGATACATTTCTTCAACAGCCTGGAACTCTGTAAGTCCTAATCGTCGCTTGTTTGAGATGTCGTAGACACCACCCTCAGACTCAGAGTGCTCGCCTCGAGTACCTCGAACCTGCAAGTTAAATTTGCCAGCAATTTCATCGAGTTCAGCTTTGTTAGCAGCAAGTTTGGGAACCTTGATGTGTACTGAGGCACGGATGGTGGTGCCCAGGTTAGTTGGGCAGAAGGTCAAATAGCCAATGCGAGGGTCTCGCGAGAATTTGACAATCTTCTCAATTGCATTGGCAGCATTAATTAGGCGCTGGTAGACTTCCTTAATGTTTCCGCCCATTTGCATAGAGATAATGCGCATGTGGTCTTCCTCATTAACCCACACAAGGAAGGTCTTAGCCTCGTTATGGAAGATACCCCGCCCCTTGGGCCAATAGTGGTTCGAGTTGGCAGCTTGAAGAAAACGATCACCCTCTTTGAAGAGGAAATGATCGTCGATGAGCTTCTGTTGAACGTCCTTACTCATTCCATCAAGTGGATAGTAGGTACCTTTCAGTTCACCGGTAAGCCCAGCCAAAGCAGTGGTAACATTTTTTTGCAAGTTGAGATAATCCTCTTCCTTCATGCAAGGATTCAGACTGTAACCTTCGACTGAACGGGCGCATCGAATGCGAGTAGAGATGATGAACTTGTTTTCGGGATCAAGGTCTCCCCACTTTGAAAGATCTCCAAAGTCTAACGTAGGGTGAGTATCAGAAGAGCGGAATCCAGCATGGTACTCCTTGATGATCGGGTTAAAAAGAGCCTTAAATACCCTGTAAGACTCAGCATCAGGAGCGTAGATACCACAGCCGGAATCTAGGTTAGCGATTCCTGACTGAATCACATCTAAAAGTGAAGCATTTTTGCGAGTCTTTCGTTTCTTCAGTTTGTCAAAGACTTCCTTGGTGAGATATTTATTCATAAGTGATTTAGAGTCAGAAGCTTTAAGAGTTTTGAAGCCTTCTTCGAGCTTGGCAAGAGTAGCAGCATCAACTTCATCAGCGGCAAACAATTCCTTGTCTTTGGGATCATCTTCGTTAGCAGACATGTTTAGGTATCTGAAAACAAGAAAATTAAAATGTAAAAACTATATTTGTATAAAATTCTAAATTATCAATAGAACTCTTGAAAATTGAAAGTGATAAATACTTTCGGGTCAAGATAGAAAGAATTTGAAAACAATTTTGTATTCAATATTTAAAATATATAGGCATGTGACAGAACTGTATAAAATGGTGCTATATTTTTGAATTTACAACATAATGAATATTAATTAATCCAGACACATTACTGTGACTGCATTTAATACTAACACATTTAAAGCACACACAAAAAGAGTCTCCCTCCTTATAACATTTTCAATCATTACAATTAATGAGTTAATTACAGATTTGTACCAATTTAAGACAACTTTATTTTAAAACGAAAAAAAGTTTAATTGTTTAATAAATAAGATGTTTTTTCAATCAATTAATCATTATTATTCTTTATTAATCTAATTAATTTTTACATCAATTCCAAATTACTAAAAAATTCAATTAGGAAACAGTTATACGTATACATTGTGTGTATGACAGCATAAACAGTTAATGTAACAAAATAAGATGCGAAATTTTTTCAATAAAAATACTAATTTATTTATCGAGCTTTTATGTATTTTAAAATCATTTATAAAAAATGACCTGTTTCTCTATTCTCTGATATATAATAAATTTGTAATATTGAACAGAAAGTTTGTACTGCGCACCTCAATATAACAGGATGCATAAAATATATCAAAATCAAGATTAGAATGTAATTTTTTATCATAATATTCCCTATAGAAAATTTTCAATAATTCATATTTTAATTTGATAAAATTATAACCATTTTTAAACGCATAACAACTTTTCCGCAACATAATAAGGTTATGTTTTCCCACGACGAAAAACTTATGTTCATCTGTGATAAATTAAATTACTTACAAACATTTTGTAATCTATAATAAAGAATGACGAAAAAACCATATACAACTTTCTAATTATGTTAATAACCTATCGAGTAGTTAGCATAGGGTGTTTGGTCTAACGTAGACCTTTAGACTCACTTTTAAACATGATTTAATCTTAATGTTAAAAGAAAAAAGATTGAATACAAATTCTGCATTAGGTAAAATCATTGTTAAAAAACAAGTACCGATGAGCAAATGCTCACGATCAGTAGTTTATAATACAGGGTCCCAAAAGTATCGCCCCCATAGGAAAAATATCGTACAATATATACTATAAAATCGATATAACCACACTAATAACAATAAATTGCATAGAATGAAATTACACATTCAAAGAGATCGTTAAATACGTGGCACCCTTTATATAAGAAAAAACTCACAATATAAACTTTTTAAGAATATATTTTAGCCTTTTTATCTTTAAGAAATCTTTTCAAGATGGAACTAATAACATCAAATAATAAGATCAAAACATTTTACATGAATAATCAATGTAATCAATCTAATTTTCTTTAAAAAAGGGACGTTAAGTGAAGGAATGTGGCAAGACACTTTTAATACAATTTAACACGACAAGACTTTAAATTTAAAACAATTTAACAAGACAAGACTTTAAATTTAAAACAACAAGACTAAAAACGTTATTATGTGGTACAAATTTTCAAGATCTAATTTATAAAAATAAATGAGATAGATTTCTAGACTGCTTTAAATTAGAAACATTAAAAAAAAAGTTTTTCAAACAACAAATTATGAAATTAATGAAATCTAACCAACTTACCTCAAAAGTCTTTGAGAAGGGCGAATAGGTTCAACTCCAAAAATGCGAAACGCATGCGACGGTACAGCTTTATAAACCCACCAAGCAAAGTGCATGACGTTAGGGAACACAGATGAATCTTTATCGTTCTCTCATTTCATTCGTCGCAAACATGCTTTTACGCGGTCGATAACGAAACGTCATCGGCTTGAAGACAGAAAGATTTTAGATTTGTAGTAATTGGTTGGCTCGTAAGCAATGTTAGATTTGATCGATTGCCTGTTTATTACGAATAATGTGTATTAATTGTAGCTTATGTATGCGTTCATCCTATTGTAACTGCATGCGAAATAATATGGTTTGAATAAAAAACCGAATATCAATGAAAATAAAATAATGTTCAATATTAGTTCTGTGTTATTATTGCTATAATATTATATACTGTAAAATATGAAAGCCTTCGTTGACTAAGTATTAAACTATGTCGATGTAAAAGTAAGTCATTTTAAATTATGATTTAAATTAAGTTTTTAAATTCGCGACGATAAAAATGTATAATTATTTTTATGCAGTAAACACCCGCTAATTAATACATCCATTGTCCTATGCAAAGTTGTATTAATTAACGAATCTTTTAATTATAATACTTAATACATTTGTTTTAAAATCGAGAAATTGTATTTATTACAGAACAACTTATCAAGTCATAGATTGTATTGTACATTAACCCTTTCTTACGTGGACATATTCTTACGTGAAATTTTACCCCCCCCTGGAAAAACAAACTTCCTATTTTGCAGAAATTTAGTATACATATATATACCTCCTAAAGTCTTGGCGAGCGATTTTTATTTTCAAAATAATTAATCGATTGGTATCATTTTTATGACCTGATTAGCCTACTTCATAAACTTCATTAGGAAAACTATAGGAAAATAACCATATGCTATATATGCTATATATTGACCAATATATGCTATAACTTTTGATCAATGCAACCAATTGACTTTATTCTTTTTTGCATCTGATTCCATATCCCAACATCTATAGCCTATTTGTTGATGTATTTTATAATTATACTATTTATTTGAGTATTATTTTAAATTGCTGGTTATTTTAATAAATAATTTTATTATTCAGGTTAAATGGATTTAACATACGATAAACTTATTGTTTCTATTAATGTTGCAAGTTTTAGCTCCTAATATCATCGGCAAGTATAAAAACCCAGGTATAGGGGATCATAAAATAGATCAATAATAACACAATTTTTTCTTGTATGTAAAATATTCGAAATTATATTTTTTAGTTAGATAAAAGTATTTTAGCCACTGAGTAATAAAATCAGGGTCATACGTTATGTAGTTCAATCAAAAACTTATATTTTATTTGTAAAAAATGGGCATAATATACCCCCTCCACGTACGAAGTGTTAACAAAACTGTGTATACGGTACATTTAGAAAATTTCATTACATTACATCACTTTTTTGTTTATGATTAAGTACTGTTTTTTATAATACGGATTAATGAACAGATAAAACCATATTAAAATATGTCCTACAATATGTTCAACAATGACAACAACACTACAAAAGTCAAATAGGCACACAAACACGTGAAGATGATTTATAATTTATTCAAAAATATTAGTCATATGTGTTTTTCGTTGTATAGCGAATCGAATTGCTGCGACGCAATAACCACAAAATAGTATTTTCAAAGTTTCTACATGTTTCCCAGGGCCTCTCAAAATCAATTTGCATTTAATTTGGACACCATATTTGCCTTAGTTAAAGTTTATATTCTTGTTATAGTATTGAGCTCTACAAATGCTTTACAATCTTTCCTTTGAAGAAAGAAACTAACTTTTTTTGCAAAACGACCTGATTTACAACAAGGTAAATGGCCACACGTTTGATCGCCATCCAGCACAGCGTATTTGTCCATCATGTTGTCAGTTTCACGTTGTAGCATGATTTGCTTCCCAACTATCTACTATAAATTGTTCCTAAAGTAGTTCACGATATTCACTAATATACTGTGCCCTCGCAACAAACAATTTTCATTATATAAATTCTTCTAATATATCTTATTAAATATTATAGTATACAAATCACATATTTGAATTGCTAACTAATTATTTTGAAATACTTGCAATTGCAAATATTTATTACATTTAAAATAATGTTTCGGAAAAGACTTGTGAAGTACACATTATAACCACATATTTTATTTTAAGTAGGTATTAAAATTGTTAATAATTGAATGGTTATTTACCAATTTTGAAAAAAATAGCTTGTAATAGCGCATTATGATATGTAATAATCAATCTATTTAATCTATCCTTTAATGTTGTACAAGTAACAAAAATAATAATTGGAGGATGTAAACAAAACTGTACCAACACAAGTGGTTTTAATTATCGAATGTATTAATTACGCGCATTCCAAAATGTATTAATTAGACGACAGTTTTACATAGTAAAAAATCGGGCCATGAAAAATAGTATTAATTATCGAATGTATTAATTAGGCCGTGTATTAATTAGCGAGTGATTACTGTATGTATATATACATAGTTTAAATGAATTGCACAATATATAATCAATGTAATATAATGTACGAGAAAAATACTCAACAGTGAAAAATGCACAAGGCGCGTCATACTTTCATAATAGAGAATTTACTTTTAAAAAATGATCCTTTGAACTTTTTTTACCTACCTAAATGTGTTAGATGTTAATAATAATTTTAATCATAAGGTTGCAGAGAATATATATATACAGCACATAATAAAATAAATGCGTTGACAATTAGTATATATATATTCCATTATTTTTAGTTATTGTAATTTCAACCTAAAGAAATCCGTTGTAACCAATCTATGGTATAAACTGTTATGAAAATATTGATTATATAGATACCTCAATGAAAATGCAATTTGTCACCAGGCAATATACGTTTATAGATTTCACTACAAAAATACTATATCGGTACTACACCTATTTTTTGTATTAGTAGGCTAAATAGACCCTTACTACTATAATTCAAACCGGCATTACTCAGACCATCAAATAAAAATGGTTTAGTAAAATGAAATTATATTAAACAGAAAATATATTATGCAAGGCAAATAAAAATTCTCATTATATATTTTTTGAATTTGGAGGTATATTATATAACCAACAGACAGACACACTCTGCATTGTAAATATACATAATCAATATTTAATGTAAAATTAAGTAGAATTTAATAATACTTTCTAATTAAGACCATAATAAAATTAATAATAATGTTTAAATTTTACTATAAATAGATAAAATATTATTGTGGACTAAAATGATATCTAGCAACGGAAAATGGAATCAATAAAAAATATGAAAAAAAGAATAAATACTTATCAGAAAGAATAAAAATTTATTGAAAATACATAATAGTTAATAATACGTAGGGAAACAAGCAGCCATTAACAAATAAATGCTAGTAAACAAAGAGAAATAAAAATGTTTTGATTGTCGGAAATAAGCACATTAAAATTATAGTCTTTATGTTGGCGTATTATCTTGTCGTCGTTACGCTAAACCGATTCTCCAGCAATAAATATATTAAATTATATATATATATATAATTAAAAAACAAAATCACCTCTCCAGGTAGTAGTATATATAAATAAAGAACCATTTGTAATTTACAAAATATAATACAATATATGTTCTAGCAGCCAATGACTATGTAGTAAACATAATAATGTTGAGTAGGCGAAAGATCAAAACTTGTGGATCACAGATCAGTATCAGTGTGGTCACTCATAAAAAAGTGCCTACCATAATAATACTGGGGCTTAACAGTAATACAGTCTAATCGATTTGGCAAGAGGGGAAATTGTTTTGAAGCCGGGAATCTTTCCGTATTTAGGGTCTAGTTGATGGATTATCACTTGACACGGAGCGGTCCTTGGTCTCCTCAATGATATTATTGTATTTCACTAGAAATGGAGGAAAATATAGAGCGAGATGTGACATTATTATAGTGACATTATATTTTTATATATATATTAAAAAAAAGAGGGCTGAGATAATGAAAACTATATATTGGTGATGATTCGACAAATGGTGAAATATGAGAGTAATGTTTAGAGATATAACATTATCTAGGGTCAATGTGCATAAAAACACGAGTAGGAGTTATATAAAATATAGCGAGAGCAGGGGCAGAAAGGGAGGACATCACATTTAAGAATAGTAAATACATTTATTGGTTACACAACATAAATATTATTGATAACCTGCGTGCATATAATATAAAAATTATGTATATCTATATCTATATAGAAAAACGTGGAGAAAATTATAGATTAAGATAATAGGTTTTTTATAAGTTTTTAAATAATATTAAATTATTAAAGAACGTCATGCAGTGTAATATGTAAAGCAAAATTGACATATTTTAAATGGTATATATTTTTCGTTACAAATAGTTAATAATATTAATTAATTAGACTATAAGACCCATTTTATTTCAGTTTTTTATAGAAATGTCTATTTGATTTTTAAAATCAATAAATCAAACACGATTTTATTAATTAAGTAAAACATAAATAAGTCATTAAAAAGAGAAACTATGTCAGTAAATTTCACAAGTAAGAGATCATTTTATGCAGAATATTATTGATAGCTATATGAAATATTTCGTAACGGGAACTATATAATTAGAAAAAAAATTAAGAACTGATTGTGGATTAATTGCTGTGAAAATGAGCTTGTACCAAGCTGAGGAAGGTCATTTCTAACACAGCCTAAATAAACACGTCAGTCAATAAACTGTAGAAACGATAGAAAGTATATTATATATACCGAAGCTTATAGTGAAGAAAGGGAAGAAGGGTTGAGTAAAGAACGAGACAGTGCATGCAATCATATCGTTGGCGTTCATGCAAGGGATTTAAAAGCACTTAAATCAATTATAAAATAGGATCATTTTTAATACTTCCCCATCCTAATAGAACAACGACAAAGGGAGTGGGGAAAATAAATAAAAAGAACGAAAGAATATTATGCTGCCTTTTCAGTTGTTTATTACAGTCATTTGCGGTTTCTTTATTGTAATGTTATTGCTTTATTATGCACGTAATTTAGTAAATAAAAATTGTATAATTTTAATACAATTCATAAAATACATTTAAACGTTTTCATAATATAAATTTTTGGGAAAAAACATTCAAAAGAAGAGACGATTATTATTGGTTTATTTTGCAGAAAGTACAGCATTTTGCTTTTCACAAGAATAATATAATTCATTTTTTGTCGATAATTCAGCACCTACATAAATTTAAAAAAATAGTTTTTCTAAGAATTATACCATGTTAATGTTAATATTTCTTTACACATTTATAAAAAAAATTAAATATAGCCTCGTCTTAAATTTTGTGCAATTATCTGAATGAAAACATTTTATAAAGGGATTTTTTAGGCCAAATTTAACATTTTCGGTTCGCCAATATTCTGAATTTTATACAGTTAGTATCGATAAAACTCCGTAAAGAGGCCAAAATGTCAGATCAGAAGGAAAAATGTAGTCATTTGAAATATAGCAGCAGGAATCCTTTATCCACCCACCGTCCGTGTGTTGAAAGATTATAATATAATCACTTTTGTGGATTTGTTATGCACGTACGTATGTTTACATTGGTAAATATATTGTTTGGAGTTAGCATTGAACACTGTGAATTAAATTGAACAAAAAGTCAGTTGTAAAAGGTTGTCAACACATATGTAAGATTATAGCAAATCATAAAAATAAAATTTATGGGATAATAAAACTGTGACCGTGAAGGTTTTTTAATAAAAACACAGAAAATTCCAGAACACTTCTGCGATTCTCTAATATACATTCTTCCCTAAAGCTATGCCGGTCGTTCATTAGTTTAGGAATAATTTAATTTATACACAGTCATCACATATAAGCCGGATAATATACAGGAGAAAGAGGCTGTTCGTATTATTCACTTACTGTAACAAACTAGAAATAATAGTAATACACATTATTACAAAAAATGTCAACGTGCATAAAGTTTAACACGAGAAATGCAACTATTATTAAATTTGATTTATAAAGTACAAAATAAAAATTAGATTAATCATTTACTTTGCCTCAATTTAACAGCATGCTAGTCTATCAATTTTTAGTATATAAAACTCGATAATAGAATATGGTAACTTAAGATTATAATAATATGTATATTATGTCAAAATAGATGCATTATAGTAATATTGATGCAGAATGTTGTGGGTAACACTTAATTGTGTTAATTATTATAACTGTTACCATAAAATCCGGTGTATAGGTCGCACCGGCATATAAGTCCCCCCTTTACAATAAAAAACGAAAATTTTTATATTATCTATTTGGATTGTATTTCAGTCAAAATATTATTCGCTTAGTTTATTTATAAAAATATTCTATTTAGAGATAAATAGATGGTTGCATACCTAGTGGTATATATATATTTTTAATTGTTGACAAATGTATTAAACAAAATTATAAATAATGGATATATTTGGTTGGGGGATTTATGTTCGGTGTATAAGTCGCACCTCCACTTTTTACTCGTAACTATAGGCTCCAAAGTGCATCTGATACAGCTATACAGTTGTTTACTTATGTTTGCAAAAATATGCACTATAATTTTAACGCTTTTTTAATGTAATGTATAGTGTACAGTACATCATCGTACAGTTCGAAGTAGCACGGTTCCAAATTATGAATATGTAGAGAAGTTGCATATGCGCAATTTTAAGAGAAAGCATTAACATTCCCAGAATATCTTATATGGCAATATCTTACTTTATATATAAACAGGTTTTAGTTATTTTGCGGGAAACAGAATATCAACGAATAATAAATCAGACTTCCTTTACAATAGACTACTGATATTTCTATTTATATTTGCATTGAGTACAAGCCAATGCTGGAATTGTTTTGTTGTTGGTTTTGTCTCTGAATGGTGGTTTCGAATTTGTCTTTGGAGTTTCCCTTTGAAAGTTTTCCAGATCTTTTGACTTTTTTACTCTCCTGTAGATTTTATTCTTTTGACTCCATCTCATTGCCTTTTCCTTTGACGTTACTTATACTACATTTATTGATTTTTAATTTTATGTTTTTATTTTTTATTTTCTGTTCTTGTTTAATCTATAGTGACAGACAGTATGATTTCTCATATTATTGTAATGATCTAATAATTCCTGACTTTTAGTGTATTAGTCACCATTATGAAAATATGTATAATATCATTATATTTTTACCAGGATTATAGAAAATCTTTTATTTTATACTTATAGTACAAAACACAATTCAGTACATATTATAATATATTTAGTACATAAATTAAAATGTCATATATAAATATTATATTATAGGAAATGACCTAGGAAAAGATGCCATACATTAAAAAAAAATCTTCAATTGAAAAAGTCCAGACAATTAGCATAAAATTGCATCCCACTTAAGGTCACATTGGGACTTGGGAGTTTGCCCTCTAAATTAGGATCATGTCCTTCCCAAATTGGGACAATTGGACAGTCTATAAATTATATATCAGGGCTGTGAATCTTCTGCAGATTGGTAAAAATACACCAATTTCTAATAACATTTTATAAATCCTATTCTGTGTTTATAAAAAAAAGTAATGCATTATAAAATAGGTGAACTATGTAATCATTTTATTATCATGAATGATGTAGATAGAGTAATGTATCAACAAAATAAATAGTTAAAACAGTTATATGCATATAGATAAATAAATAGTAAAGTATGTTAGAAGTATAATGTGCTATAGAAATATACACAACAAATATACATAAAACATTTTCAAATGAATGTTCATACATCAGAAAAACAAAATTATACAGATAAATCTTCCATCTTTTGCTTAATTTCTCCAGAAAATTTAATAATTTATTCCAACTTTTCATTTTCAGTTTTTAAACAGTTTTATAGACAGCTGCAGGATATGACCTCATTTCACAGAAATTATTAAAAGTAATAAAACATGAAATAGCAGATTCCCTAACTAAACTTATTAAGAAATCCATAGAAGATAAAATCTACCCTACAGTTCTAAAAAATTTCCAAAAAAATTACCATTCACAAAAGTAGTACAGTGAATGACAACAACTCTTTAGAACATAATGCAAATAAAGCACTTGTAGAGTGTAATAATTGGCATATTTGCAATAGACTATCACTTAATTTAGCTTAACTTAATTTAACAAAAGGAAACCAATCTCAAAAAAACATAAGTCTTAAACACAATATTTAGGTAGGCCTGTCTATTCAGGATAACTTAAACTAGAATATTCACATATAAACAATACAATTAATAAAATAAACAAAATTATTTTATAATTCTAAATTACAAATATACTTCCTGATGATAAATTGATCTTATTATATAAATCATTTATTTATACATTCCAAACTAAATTATGCATTATAAATATATAAGAAAAAAACATATTGTTAATCTTTTTAACAATTTTAAAGATTGTACTGATTGATTTGCAAGTTAAATGTAAATTTGAAATTAATCCTATTGTGTTTAAGATATGAAAATGAATCTACTTTATCAACCTTAGCAATAACAATGATAGTTTGTGATTTTATTGTGATTCAAAGTTATTGTGATAAATTTAAGTAAAATAAGTTGCAATAATTAACTTGCCACTGATAATAAGTGAATTCCATTTGCATCCCAACTATATTAAATGTATAATTTATTTAGTAATATTTTTTTTATATACATACAATTATATAAAATATTATAAAATATAAAATGTAGTTACATATAATTTAGGCCTATATAGTTATGTATCATTTAATAAATACATTTAAAATATTATTAATTTTTATATAATATATATTTTAATAGTGTATAGTATAGTTGCCTATACTGCATAGTTTGACTTAAGTTATATATATTAATGTGTTACTCAATCTGTCATTTGAAAGAAGAAAAAATGTAATAATAATATTAAGAATCTTAGAAAAATCTTAAAACATGGTGCACTGCAAAGGGTAAAGTTCTGCTTTATATACTGCTAATGTATAACTGCCCAACTCTGATGCTAACAGAAACCATATCTGAAAGTAAAATTAACAAAAAATCATGAATATTGTACATGTTAGTCAATTATTAATAAAATTAGTTTTAATACCAGTATGAAAACAATATTCATGGTTTGCATTGTTTAGATCTTTGTAAAAAGTAGAACTTTTTAAACAACTGGATTAGACTTTGTTTCATCCCATACACAATGGTCTGTTAATAGATTGTAATCCTGAAATTTTATTATGTTAGAGTGATTGATACAATAATAAGATATAGCTGTAATCAACATTATATACACAATCAAAATAATTATTCAACTGAGTTATATTTCTGTAGATTTACTTAAAGAAGGTTGTTAAAATCCTAAATATATACAATCAGACATAATTAAAAAAGCAAGTCAATCTATTATATTAATAATATTCTATCCTATTGCAAAATGGAGCTTTTTTATTTTCTGTTAAATGTCACAATACACATAACACACGCAAGACAGAAAAACTGTGTGTATCTATGCAAGACATAACAATAAAGATGCAAGACAAGGAAATAATATGAGGCTAAAATGTAATGCTGTTAGTATTATCAATTTCAATGCTTTATAGTTAGTCCCTCCAAATTTTATAATGTGTCTACAGCATGGCAAATTATATATATTACAGCATATTTGTTGTATTTTCATTGATTGCTAATTTTCTATATTACAATTATTAAAAAATAAACTGCACATTACCATTTTAGTGGTAAACTGTAACAAATAGAAAAATAAAAAGATTTCTTTTTCCTAATTATATTTCTACTTTCTTTGGTTTTAATTTTCAAAGTTTTTATATTATATCAATTAAACATTCTGAACATTACAATTACATTAAAAAACTAGTAATTTATAATATTGCATGTGCTAAAATGTATGTATTATTCAATATAGATTAGATTTTAAAGCCAAAATTATGGATGTATATCTGTCAATTTAATCTCTTAATACCCTTTAACCCTTTAAACCCAGGTATCAAATAAAAAATCCATTCAGTATTACGCTAGATCGAATTAGTATAGGAAATACCGATGGACAGTTATAAATAGACCATAATATAGTCAAACACAATGTGATTGGACAGTAATACTGAATAAGAAACAATCAACAAAATCACGTCCATGGTTTTCAACATTTTCTACAGACATATGTTTTATTATTAGTATTACTTTATGTATTACCATATATTGTATTTATTATACATGTCTAATGAGACAAATATCAAAATTATGTACCAAAATCAAGATTATAATACTAAAATATATATGATTTTTTGGATTTTATTGTAAAAACTTATATTTGCATAATGTAGTAGGCTATATACTCGTAAAATTTGAACTATAACAGTTTCCAAGCATAGGCCCCTATAAACATTTTCTTCTTTTCTGAATTCAGGGGCATATCCAGAAAAAAATGAAGTGTAAGCACATAATTTTAAATATATATTTATATAATGATCAAGCATGGACAGTACACATAATTCAGCTTATAGTTGTAAATACGTAAAATTTGGATGCAAATAATGTACTGTATATACATATTTTCAAGGATGAAGTCCCACTTAATGATCAATGCATGGAGTGCCCGAGCTTTGCTGTCTCCAAGATCACCAACATATTTCAGAGCGTCCGCAACAACATGAAATCCTGTGATGAAGACTGCTAGATAGTCGGCATGGGATGCCCTGGCAAAATATTTTCAATTTCGTTCGTCTTCCCATTTCACCTTTTATTTCTTCGTGGATTTCGAGTTGTTCTTAAAATGCTAACACTCGTTTGGCCGAAAATTTGAAAGCAAGTGACACCTCTTCTATTGTCGATATAACATTTCTCACAAGAGGAATACTTGAAGAGTGAACAATGCACAAGTTTAAAATATGCGTGCGACAATGAATGTACAGTGCTTTAGGGATTATTTGGCATATGCGAGTATGAACGCCACTGACATGTCCACTCATAACTTTTGCCCCATCATAACCTTGAGCTCGCATATTTTCCAACTTTATTCCATGCTTGTTGAGTGATTCCACAAATCCACTTAGAAGTAAATATCCTATTAACTATTGTTATACTTATAGCCAAAGTTACCAAAAAATACTTATGAACAAAAGTTATAATTTTGCACTTACCTTTTAAATATTTCTGTGAGTTTTCGACATTTTGATGCTGACTGTGAACATAATATTGATTTTTTTCATTTATTTCTAATTTCAGTTGGCATGATTGACCTTATTTTAAATATTTGACCATGTAAAATATTTTATTATTTTAAACAAAACCCATTTCTTACTAGTCCTTTTTACATTTTCAGAAGGGCACACTTTACAAAGTGTATGCACGTGCGTATGTGCATACATGGTAGATATACGCCCTTGGCAGATATTAATAATATGTTAAAAAATAATAATAAAACAAGCCTTAGGAATTTTTCAGAAACAAAAACTGGTTTGGATAGTCACTGTAAATAACCCCTGTAAATATTTAAACAGACTGTATTAGACTAAAGACAGTATTAGTTTAAACTTTAGTATTAGTATAACATTTATTATTGATCTGCATATTTAATAATTGGTATTTTAGATGTTTCTAAAACTAATGGAAGAAAAAAAATGAAATATACTCATGACATAAATTTTAGAAAAAAATTTTAGACTGAAGAAGTATTTCTCTAATAAACAATTATTCTACTAAAAATACACTGTAAATAACATATATGATTAAGAAAGTGTTAATTCATCCAATTATAGTAATAATATATTAATATTAATAATAAAAAGTTCAATAATGCTTAAAAAATAATGTTATATTAAAATATAAGATTTAACTAAAAAAATATGAAAACATTTATACAATAAATTTTAATTATTTGATCATAGTAGCTTACATAACTGAAAAAATAAGATTTTTATTGCATAATGAAATACTTTTATATATACATTATTTCATATAAAATTTATATATTATTAATAATAGTTATTATATGATAATTATGAAAAAAATTATTTATATACATTACATAATCAGTTATTATGTTTCATGTTATTATTTATTTATTTGTTAACTATTTAAAAATAATAACAAATTTAATAAAATTATTTATAAAAAGGAATTGAAATGATAAAAAGTTCATAAATGTATTTATCTAAAAATAATCTGTTTGAATACAGTTCAGAACATAATTATTAAAGATTGACATGTTTTATTTAAAATAGACTAAACATTACATTTTCTAACCCTAAGCCAAACTGTTACTTATTAACTGTTTTTTGGTGCAAGGATAAATATAAACAATTTACATATAATTGAGTTATTGATAATATTTACATATAAATAATTAAATTTATTTATAATGTAATTATATAATATATCAATATTTTATAATATATATTATACCCATAATATATTAATACATTAAAATGTTTCTGAAGCTGTATATTATAAACTATAAAATATTAACTATACATTGAAAAGGTTTACTATCAGATAAGCAACAAAATATGTGATTTGAAATTATAAATGATATTCTTCTTTGATTATTTAATAGATTTGTTTAATGTCAAAAATAGAGTTAAAGTAAACTATATTTTAGTATAATTTTGTGCTAGATCTAATAAATAGTAATTTTTTAATGAATAATCTGATTTAATTATAACATAATAAAATAATACTTTTTTAGTAGATATCATATTAGTAGATAATATTTTAACCACTAGACATTAAAGTTATTTTAACTTTTTACTTCTATATTAAAATATTTATAACAAACAATTATTCAACAAACCATGCTAACATAAATAAACTTAAGTCTAATTATAAATTATAACATAAAATAAAGTTAATATATATTTCTATTAAGTAGTTAAATAATGGCTTACATTTTTTAGAAAATTATTTAATATTTTTTAGAAAATTACTTAATATTTTTTAGAAAATTATTTAATATTTTTTAGAAAATTATTTAATATTTTTTGTTAAGTTAAACTAATATTTTTATTATTCAATGTGTGTTTGAAGATAAGACAGATAGGTATGGCAATAACATTGATATATCTACTAACTTTATCAATATATTCATATTTATATGCTGTTGCTTTATCACCACTTTTTACAGATATTCATTGCTAAAAGTTTGTTTTGTGGGCTGGTCATGTCACAAAAACATAATTACACTGTCACTCTATAATGTCACTACATATAATTATGGACTAGGAACTATTACTATTTACTAATTTAAACTAGGAAATGTAAAGAGATTACCAGGCCCCCTTTAACAATTTTAACATGTAGATATTAAATGATAGTTTTATAAGATTTTAAACTAAATATGTATTGTATCTATATGAAGCCAGTTGAGTTGTCTGCACTAAAGTTCCTCCATTGGTACTTAACGATCTTTTTCATTGAATATTTTAATACTATTTTGGTTCTAATCATAAGCAATAATCAGCCACTACCTCATATAAGTATTATTATAAAAAAGGTTTTTATTAAATAAAAAATGGTGTTATACTTTGTGAATCAGTAATTCATCCATTCTTGTTTACAATGGTTTTATGTTTATTTATCTGTTTATTTATGTTTATATTTATAGCATTTAGTTTATGTTTTTTCTCCCTATACTCATTTTTATTAAATATTCCATTCTGTAATAATATATCTATCCATTAAACAATATAGAGATATATATAATCATTTAAAAATTCAATTTAATATTTACCCTAAATGTTTATATAATAACATTTTTATTTAAATTAAATTACTTTTATTTTATAATTTTTTATATTCCTGTATTTCAATATTTTATTTCTATCATACCATACCAATATACAGATTAATACCAATTACAGCAACTGTATTTTATTTTTTCTATTGAACATCTTCATTGCTAGATAACATTTTCTCATGTATATTATATATAACATAGAACATGTTTGTCTTAAATGCAGTATCATAGTATTTATATATATGTATTTTATATTATCAGGGGAATCTTAAAATATTGTCATAATTATTTCAGTTATGCAAAAGCATACTATGTGTTTTACTTCTATAATATTCAGTAACTTCTGTATAGTAGTTTTTTAACCCATTCATAATATAATTTATAATTGCTTTATTTTGAAATTATTAATCAACCAGATAATCCATATACTGCATTTTAGTTTTTGCTCTCATCATCACAGAAAATAAATTAAACAATTGACTAAATGAGCATTGTTGTAAAATATCTCTAATGATGTGACCACACCTTTTCTTATCAATTATCTGTCTCTCTTAATTCTTCTAGCTGTAAGATTAACTGATAAAATAATAAGACTATTATTATATGTGTGTGTGTGCTTATATTATTTGCAAGTCCAAAAAGTGAATATGTTACTAGTTGTTCTGTTTTCATAAAATTTAACTTTTCAATTTATTTAATTTACATTTTTTAATCATCCTTTTATATTATCTGTTGTGCTTTAATATTCTTAATTATTTAATATTCTTAAATTTTTTAAAGATTTAAATGATTGATATTTATTGGATGTACATTTTATTATATTTTTGAAAGCCATACATATTTTGCAGTACCTTTAGCTTGGTATTTCGAATTTCACATAATATTTATTGCAGATATATTTACATAACACAGATGTTTTTTATCAAATTTCAATTTTATTCAAATTATTATTAACATGTAGTAATCAGGACCACATTTAAGCAAATGCACAAAGCCCCCAAAAAGTATTCACAAAATATTTAACGTTAAGCTAAACACAATATATTTTTGTTTTAATTTGTTTAACAGTAAAATATAAATACCCTCAGGAAATGTTTTGCACTAAGTGCATCAATTTTACATACCGCCATGCATGGTAGTAAGACGATGTTTATATTGATAATTTTAATATGTTACAGTATTTCCTATCCTCTAAATTCTTTATTAAATATGCACTCTAAATTGATAAATAAATGCGTTTGGAATGATGCACTCACCACTAACATAAATTGTATTATAAAATCCTTTTATAATTACATATATAAAAATACTTTATCTATTTGTTTATTTTTTATATATTGGTAATCCTGTAATATTAAGGTTTTACTTTTATTTAAAACTTTATTTTCATAATAACGCTATAAAATGTTAATATCTTTTTTTAAACTTTGTTTAATAATAATTTAATTTAGAATGGGCAATTAAAAAAAGCTGAGTTTAACTTTACCTTTCTTGTATCTATTTACAGTAAATTATATGTTTAACCAATTACAATAACTCAGCTTTATATTATGAAATATTTAATTCAAAAATTTTATTAAAAAATTATTTGAAATTAAAAATACTTTTTTTCTCTCTATAATTCAGTATTGAGAGAATTTCTACTATAATTGAAAAGTTAATATATCTACAGCCGTAGACAGTGGAGCACAATAACGATTTATAATACTATTACTTATTTTTTAATTAATACTTTTATGCTTACTGTTGTTGCATCATGATTTCAAACGTTCTCACTCCCATTTCCGTTCACTTATTCGCCAGATTTCTCGTCAGCTACTTTTCTGAAGCCGACATTCGTCAATGGCTAGCTTTATTGCCAAACAACTGGTTGGGAAGCAACTTGATTCTGTAAAAGGTGAATCGGCTAGTGAGCCTTGAGATATTTTACCAACGAAACAATGTGAAACCAGTGAAATATTTTATTAAATTTTATATATAAGCGTTATTATATTATTAGAGTGAAAACCGTTTACTATATGGCGGACACCTATGCGGTTTCAATTTTACGTTTTAAGAGATTGTTCATTTATAGCCGTTACCGTGTTTAGCGCTATTTTGAGTATAATGTGCATACTTCTTTTATTTAATACTAATTTAATGTGACAGGTTTTGATAATAGCATTTTTTCTATAGTCTACTACTTTTTGTTTGCTGAACTAAATTATATTTTATTACAAATCTTTTATTAATAAATTTTATGAAACGTATGCCATTTTGCAGATTTATACTATATTATTACACTGCCGTAGTTTTTACTATATTGTATAATATTTAAAGATAAAATTGTTGTATTCATTTGTTTAGTTAATCGGGAGATATGCACGGATAGAACTGTGAAAGAATGTGATGCTATCCGCGTATTATTTATATGCTGTATATAGCTATGCTGATTTTAAGCTGTATCATATATACCTTAAAATAGTTTATATGGGAGATAATCCGACTTAATTTTATACCATTAAATGAAAGGTATTCTCGTCGCTTTGTTTATGAACACATTTATACTTATTTAAGTTTGTTGTAATTTGATGAATCCTAATGATTCTAACATAAAATTGATTATGCAAGATATAGTAAAGATTTATAAATCAAGTATTTCAATACATAAGCACAGAAGCCATTATCATCATATATTATTAACATAACATACAATTTAAATATAAAATTGCTAACAAATATATTGTACAAGTATTTATCGCATAACTAAGAAATTTACCGAAAGCATATGAATTGTTAAACAAATTAATATTGCCTGTTAAAAATGAGGACAGTAATTTATCTGTATTATATAGTAGTAACTATTTTAATTAGACGAATAGAAAATGAAAACAAACGATTTATAGTAGTCAAGATTTTGTAATACTTTGTATTATTTGCTGCAATCTTTGCATAGTTACAAAAAGTTTTAACATATATAAAATTCATATAGCCTTTAGAAAAACATGAGTTTAAAAAAATATATTTTCGCCGCATTGTGATATTATTTTTACTTATTAATTGTTTATTTCTTCAATTTTTGCGACTTAAACATTCTTTATTGGTATATTCCATATATGTAAGATAGCTGTGCAACACGATATAATTATGCGACTAAGTTAATTTAAGTAATTACTATATAATTTTCTTAATTGCTGTTTCAATTATTTAAATGAAAACTGTAAATGGTCATCTTAATAACAATTATTAAACTGTTATTAATGTTTTCTCTTATTGTCCTTTTTTGTATAAGTTGACAATTTTTCTAATAACTTAATTTAGAACTAGTTAGTTATTTTTATTCGATAGATGGGTTAAAATGTAATTTTTATACTAGATCGGTAGTGCTAACATATAAAAAAACGACATCACGCTGTACAATATACATTTAAATAACAAAATCGGAACCACGTATAACAGAATAGTAAGATCGTGTAAAAATGATGATAAAATTCAAACTTTCATTTTTAAATTTATTATGTTTCATTCATTTATTTATTATGTTTCTTTGCTTTTAAATTGTTCAATTGACACAAACAAATTTCTCCCTCAATCTTAAAATCTAGCATAAACTATGCGATCGCGTTAAAAATCGGTACTATATCAATTTGTTAGAGTTCACTGAATTTAAAGGCTGCTATGAGCGTTCAATGGGCTCGTTAAGCGAAAGAACATACAAGTGACCATTGAACGCATCATGCAACATGCTCAATGCATGTGATTATACTAATATGTACTGGTTTCTAAAGTCTTTTTGTCATGATTGGCTTGTCTAAGTATGAGTCTAAAAAATACTGCTCAATCTATATAAATTCAGAACTAAACATGTTTGGTACCATTGGAATGCATATTATTCTATGATGATTTAATCCCCCCTTCATAGTTTTTGTAAAAAAAAATTATTTTTGGACATTTTTCTGTCTAACTTTGTATTATAGATAAATTTGCCCTGTTTCGAATGGAGAATTCCCTGGAAAATCGCATATATTGGCCATCAATGACCTAGACGATATCAACATGTCCTATATATACTCCGCTATCCGATTCGTCATCAATCAAAGAATTCAGTTGGCTATACAGACACCGATTCTAACATTTTATCAATTACTTTGGATGAAAGCTACCGAGATTGTAAATGTGAAGTCTTTATCCAATTTTTTGATAGTTGGTGGATTTAATCTTGTGATAAGCTTTTGTAACAGTCTATTTTGCTATGAAAGAATCTGAATTAAAAGAAGCGTACAGAACACGATTTATGGCGCAAGTACTATTGAACACACGACAAAGCCATTTTTCGAGCTTTCAGAGGTCATTTTCTTACACAATCGACGATAACAAACAAATTACTCTAATCATGTCGGTCAAAATGAGCACAAAAGGATGCTAATTAGAATTTATTGCAACTTAAAGAAGTCGTGAATACTGTTTCCAAAATCTCTGAAAAAGCTATTGACGTTGTGAATGAATCGAAAGTTCTTAAAAGGTTAAGTGATGCTTTAGATGCCTACAAAGAAGATCTAAGTGGATCATCCAGAACCAGTATACTTTGAATTAATTATTTGGACTACATAGACGTAGTGAAACGATTTATTAGGGCAGCTCTCACAGGAAATTGGAGTCTGCATCTAAGTACAGTGAGCCATATGTTTGGACGGACCTTGTGATTGAACATGTACTGATAATATTTTTTAAGAGCGTCGTCTCACAAGAGGAAGAGGCGTTCCATAATCTCTGAGAACCATGTGGACAAACAGCATGCATCGATGCACAAGTGTGCACAATGCTATGACCATACTTACTTGTCGATAAGACAAGGGAACAGCATCTCGAATTATATAACAATAGCATAAAACCGGATAATGACGATTTAGAAAAGTTTTTTGTGTGGTTTAATGATGACGATCCCCAGAGCTTTTGCTGAAATCCTTTACAACAGGGATAACAGCATCAGGAAACGACAATATCAATTGCAGAGGAAATGGAGAGATCAATTCAAGAGAAACTAAATTATTTTAAATTCATGGTGCTAAGATAAAAATTTCAGATCATTTAAGGAAGTGTCTAGAAACCAGTGAGGTTCAATGTTGTTCAGCTGTCAAAAAATTGGAATCAATTGCGTTGCTGCTTGTGGTTGATTGGTTGGTTCAGGCGGGATCCCCGTCAGAGGAGCCGAGCCCCTGCAGATACGAGGCCACCGCCACGGGGTCCTCCGCCAATACGGCCAAGGGAGGCCTCCCCACCCCGAACACCCGCAGTCACAGGCCACGGTGAGCCGGACACTCTTGGAGCCAAAGCTCCAGAGTCTCCTCCTCCTTCTCACAATGATATGCTGCTTGTGAGGAATGCCGTGGTGTAATATGCAATAACGTCAGCAACTTTACTGAGGAAGATTATAACTTTGATATAAACAAATGATGACTTTAAATAAAAATATTTGATATATTTGAAAATATTGATTCGTATAAATAATTACTATTAAAAAAATTAAAATTATTATTTAATATATTTTAATGTACGTAAAGCCATAGTTCTTAGTTTCAAATAAAAAAATATTTATTCCAAAATGTAAAGCTATTCATAATTTATCAAACATTTTCTAATAGTAGAATGTGCTACTAACCAACCAAAAAATGTTGCATAACTTTAAGAAAACTCCCCTCCCACCGCCACAACGGTTATAAAGGTATGTTTTACATATGTTAAGCTTTCTAACGATACCAAACATGTTTAGTTCTGAATTTATTCTAAGTCGAACCCTTATACGCCCTAACTACAGTAGGCATTAAAGATTTGTGAAAATATAATCAAAAAATTTGAGAAAAGCAGAGTCATCCCATAACTTGATAATATATAGCTGATAAGAAAAGGTATAATCGCCCCCGGAACTAATTTCTGGAGTAAATATGTTTTTGGCCTGCTTTCTCCGCACGAACCCAACGTTAAAGGCGGAATCGAAGTTCCAAATTTGATCCTGATTTGTTGCATTATCTACAAATTATAATTTTGTCCGATGTTGTTGATGCTTGGCATTTTCTTTCTTTCTTAAAACACGGCCTACAGTCAAACAGTCAAAATTACATATGTATCAAACAGAATATAGCTTTTATATAAGATCTATTTTGTTTTAAGTCCGAAGAGATCAAAACCATAAGGAAATTTTAAAAATTTGGCACTTCGTCTAATGAAATTAGCCAGAAAATATAAATACTATTGCGTCACCCCTATAGTCTATTATATGTACGTATAAGCAATCATTTGCGCTCATATAGTCAACTAAGCTGATTGATGTTTTATTGATAATGACCAATCTAAACAATCTTTTTTAACTGCTGTATATGATTATTTAAATGTTTGCAGTATATTTTCCAACTGCTTCTACCTGTAAAACATACTCGGACAATATAAACTTTATATGTAGCCATAAAACCTAATATTCATAATAATTACGGAATATTGACAACCAAACTATTTCAAAAAAAGTAAGAAAAGAAAGAGAACCATTTAAAAGGTAATGAATGGGCTTGAGGTCGATATGAAAATATAAACCTTCATTTTCTGTTTAGAATTTATATTTTCCAAAATGCTTCTTTCTACCTATATAAGTATTTTGAAAATGTAAACGTTACATGTTGCGAAAAAAACCTATTAATCATGACGTAGATTATAGTGTAATACAAATATGCTACATAGCTACATTATTAGCTATATAAAATTAAATTCCTGAATTTTGAAATGTATTCTAATATATCGCTTGAAATTGCCAAAATTAAACATCTTGAAAATACATATTTCACTGTTAAAACAATATGTATGCAAGCCCTATTATATTGTAATGTATTATGAATCCTTAAAATGTTTATTTTAATGAATAATCTTATATTATTAGTGAAATTAATATATGTAACAATTCAATTATTTATTAGCGCAAATCATGTTATATCGTACGCTTATACATACATATTTTTAGTTTTATACAGTTTCGGAATTTCGTCCATATACTAATCAATATAATAATATAAGAATGAGTAAAACTATATTGGGTATAAACTTTTAATAGCATAGAACGATTTGAGAATCTTCATCAGCTACATATAAATTGTAAAGCAAATAGTAAGTATTTAAAAAAATCAATTCCGAAAAGTAACCAATGAATTAAGGTACTGATTGTCAGACATTATTATAGAAACCATTTTAAGTGCATAAAATTGACAAACGTAATAAATTAACATTACCTAATGTAACCAACATTGAGCTTCACATAACAGATCATAAGAAAATTATAGATTATATCTAAACAGTTGTTTTTTACTTCGTTCAGATACATTGCTTTATTCACATTTTAAACGGATAAAAAAAAGCTTGTTTTGTCGTAGCTTAAAAAGTGTTGCGATTTATTCCATTATTTATTCCATTGTTCAGAACTAGCTGACGCGACGATGGCATATATGCTACCAACATTTAAATTATATAAATCCCGTCTTATTCAAACTTTACAATTATTGATTTGGCTATATATGTATATAAACCCCTGTGATAAATATTTTATAATTGTATGTATATTAAAAAATATATAAAGTAAAATTCTGATAGCGTTTCATTTACAAAAACATATAACTTAGTTCAATATGTGTAAATAGTTAAATTTTGTTTAAAACAATAAATTTATATATTTATTTATTTTACTGAACAATGAAATAATATTTTTTTATATAATTGTTTCAAATTTAAAAGGAAAGTTTCTAGTTTGTACAAAGTCTAATAACTTGAGGGAAATCTGGGCCAAATTGTCAATTTTGACATTTAGCAAAGCTTCGTTTCTTATAAGGGATTTCCAAAATAAGTCTCAAAGCTTTTTTTCAGTTTTGGACATGATTTATAATTTTTTTCATCACTAAAATAGTGAAACCCTTCTTCTTAATATTAAAGAAATCTATCAGAAATCTATCTAATGATCAGACAAATTTTATTTGACGGCATTAACTATAATAATACAGTTCATTTTTGTTTATTTGTAAAAGAAAAGCTCTATTAATTTTTACAGACAAGATAATCAAATATTGGTAACATGATATGCTAAACTATATTGCAGAATTAATTAGTAGATTTCATTAATTTCACTTATTGATTGAAATGAACTCAATCAGTAAATTACATTATTTATTTGCTGATCTCATTAATCAAACTATCGCTACATTATTTTGAGAATAATCATAGAAACATTTATTCCATGCTTAACTTCGCATTTAAGTATTAGTATAAATATATCCTATTCGTTATGTTTTCAAATGAATTATTAAATTATATTATTGTTAGTTTTATTGGAATAATTATTTAATACCGAACGCTTATTTATTTTAATTCCTTTTATTATGTGTAAATAGTTTAATGTCAAGCAACATCTTTAGTACCATTTTAATACTTACAAATAAAAAGAGATCATATTATAATTTATATTTTGAAATGATAAATAACATATTTTTACTAATTGGTTTATTTCTGAACACTTTAATTAAAAGTTAAATGATGCCGATAAAAGTTAATTATTATTACTGTAGCATTTCATATAAAATTAGTATCCTTTAGATAATTTATAGCATAGATACTACTTTTGATGTTAGAATATTTATATTTTATATTTAACAAGTTTTGAAATCCAACTGAACTAATCGCTTAATTTAAAAGCAATATCATGCTATAAGCAAATAAAAATAGATTACAATAATCCTCAAAAATGTATCCTCATTTTGTTTATTATTAGTTACATTGCCTTTATAAAAAAAAATTAAATAAACTATACACAGTCTGCATTTTATCAAATATAATAATTTGATATAGTAAACCAATATTTTTTGCTTATACATTATTTTGTAGGACACAGATTTCTAACCTACTATTATTTCACATCACTTTTATTTGGTGCAATTAAAAGAGAAGATTGATCAACGAAATATATATGTATCCATACTTCATATAAAACTGTATCGGTCTATAATTTATCTACTGTTGTGTTTTCAACACACTGAATCATTTTTCATTCTAAAATACGTTGTCAAAAACATAGTTTGTGGCCATAGTTTCGAAGTGTGTTATTTCTCGTATAAGACTTTCTGTGGGTATATTTTCTTAAATTTTATGTTAGAAATCTTGATACTGCATATTTTCAGAAATGCAATGAACCGGGATTTAATTTTAATTATTTTAATAACTGCATCCTACTACTAGTGAGTGCATAATTAACATCCTTCCCGTGTGAGCTCAGTCAGTGTCACTCTTTACAAGCTTGGCTTTTTATTGATCAACCTTATAGGGCTCCAAAATAATATGTTTCGTTCTCAGTAGTCCGACGAGTAGTTCGTGAAATATAACTACCCCTGAAACAATTCAGTCACCTGCAAAACGAATTTTGTTATATAAATATTGTATTATGGTGGATTGTATGTAATTTATGGGGGAGGTGGTAGTGTCTATCTCCATAATTATAAATCGAATATTTTTGGCTGCATTCTTTGAAGTATCTATAATACATGGAGGCATAAAATTGTAACCTTTCATTTAATATTATAATATGTATGTATACTCCATATAAAATTTATACTTGAATAAAATTACCCCCTAGTTTTTTTTCAAAATTTAGCTAAAATCTTATATTTAATTAGCAATAAATGCGAAACATTTTACATATTACCATAAATTCTAGCTCACAAGCATATACCTATATGAGCAAACAGTGTGTGAAAATTTCAGATTTCAATCTTGAGCTGTTTATTTTAAAAAATACACCTGAATGGAAAAAAAACTATTTATAGGAAAATAGAAAATAATTAGGTAAAATCATTAATAAAAAGGTTAAGATAGAATTTATGCATAAATGTGTAAAATATCAATAACGACCAAAATAAGAACATCTAATCTAACATACTTTCATGTCAATAACCTGAAAACACACGGCTAAGATAACAATATAACTAGCTATAATTTCTATAGATGTTACAGATGATTCGCCTTCGAACGTGATAAATATATATTTCTTTAAAATATAATATGTTACGTAAATTACTATTGTTTATATAGCTATATTTATTTAAAATGAGTATGGCCATCTTAATTTAAACTTGCTTAATTATTTTAAATGCGCCATAATTGAATGACATATTATCGTGAGACCTCAGTCTTGATTTAAATTCCATTTAGGCTAAATTTTAGTTCTGATTGCTAACTAAACACATTTCTTCGGCACTTAATGCCCATTCGTTAAGTTAATGTCCTTCTTCACTTCTGCATGCATCGTAAACCACCTACAGGGGCACTTGGTGATAAGGACGACGGCGGTGGCGATGACCAGAAGCGCGAGATTGACCCGGAAATTGAGCAGGCTCGCCAAGAGGCCGAGGAGAGACGCCAGGAGAAGCACCGCCAGCAGGAGGAGGATAGAGAAGTGATGAGGCAGGGCATCCGAGATAAGGTGATTAGTGGGGGGCGCAGCAGTCCTCACACTCAAATGGAGGTTGGGGGGGGGGGGGTGTAAAATTACAGACATTTGTAAAACTTAGCTGAGTATTTAAATCATTGGCTAAAATATGTCGGTTATAAGTATTTTTATAATTCATCGTGAAAAAATGGATACCGTGGGTTGTATCAGATATGTGATAATTTGGCTTTTTATTCAAAGGGATATTCTTTTGTGTTGTTTACAATCTTTTCTTGGCTTTTGTGAATTATTTTGGGGTCATTATCGTCAAATTGCGCCTGATATTTATTGTGAAATATTATTCCGTTATATTGTTTTGAATTTGTTTCAACATTTAACACATATATGGCGTCATCAAGATACCCAAAAAAACATTATTTTAGAATACATTTGAATATAGTTACTTTCTCAACAATTCCATTTAAAAATATATATCTGCACATTTTTTATTGAATATATAGTAAAACATAAAATGTATTTGTAAAATAAAAGACACATTTTAATGTATTTGTAAAATGAAATACACATTCTAATGTATTTGTAAAATGAAATACACATTCTAATGTATTTGTAAAATTAAATACACATTCTAATGTATTTGTAAAATGAAATACACATTCTAATGTATTTGTAAAATGAAATACACATTTTAATGTATTTGTAAAATGAAATACACATTCTAATGTATTCGTAAAATGAAATACACATTCTAATGTATTCGTAAAATGAAATACACATTCTAATGTATTAGTAAAATGAAATACACATTCTAATGTATTCGTAAAATGAAATACACATTCTAATGTATTCTTAAAATGAAATATTTTACTAAAATAAACCACCGTTGTATTGATATTATAATATAATTGTATCTCGCATATCTGCGATATTAACTAAATTGTTAGACTGTGGCGGAATCACAGTGTTGGTCCAATATACAATATATTCAACGAAATCGAATCTATTAAATATGAATAGATAGAATTACAGGGTACAAATACGTAAAATTAGAGTTTCATAAGTCAATAATTTATATTTACTTTAAATTAATTGTTCATTTGCATATATATACATTAAGGTCAGTGCCTTTCAATACACAAAAAATAATTATACTAATAATAATAAACACACATATATATACAAATTATAATTATAATTTTCAACTATGAGGATAATTATGCCATTAACCACCCTATATTACTACTTGCATACTTATTTAAGAAATTTCGAAAACGATTATTGTAAGTATTCCATAAGAAACCATTAATTATATTTTAAATATATATATTGCAATCGATATAATTTATTATAATTTGTGGATTATTTTCTATAAGTAAAGTAACTGGTATATATTTAAACATTGTGTTTTTTATTCTTGCACAAGCAACAAAATGAAACGTAAGGTAACTATAAGGTAAAATATATAATGAATATTTTGTATGAAAAACCATAAAGAAAAATATGTAATATTCAAAAATTATGCTGATATAACGTTAACATTAACTTTATATTTATAATTATACAATAATAAATTTAACACAACATTTTTTTTTAATAATTTTATTTTTTGCCATATAAATTTTTCTCCACATAATTTAGCATCAGCTTCGACAAATTATTGTTGTCATCTCAACGTTAAAAATAAAAATATTATATTAAAATTAGTAACACATTTTCCAATAGTACATTTAAAAGAAAGAAGAATTCGTAAATATTTGGGGTGAAATGAACTAGGTATTCAAAATAAATTATGAAACATTTATTACTAATACTAAGAAAATTTTAAATACTTTTTTATACCAGTAGTAATTTCACTTAATGTATAAATAAATTAATTCGAATTATATATTTAGAAACTCGACTTGTTTATATTTTAGTTATATTATTTATTACATTTAAAACACACCTGTATATATTATAACCAAACAATAATGTAATTATTAATAATATATATGCATATACATCAAATATATTTCCTTTCTAGTTTGCTACAAAATTTGTACACACTATATTATGATACTACTATGTTATATGAGCCACAAACTGAATATATATAGTGTAAAAACGAGTAATTAAATTATGAAATTGTACCATTTAGAAAACTATTAAATAGGTTAACAATTAGAGTATCATAAACTTAAGATTAAAGTAACATTCTAATGAAATTCATATATAAATATATTACTGGAAAATAATTATTTTTATTAAACACAGTATTAGAGCACCCCACAATATAATATAACGAAGAGAACCATACCAGTTTGAATTCCTTTAAATTTTTTGAGAATCCTCCATCAAGTATCTCTCCTCTTCACATATATTTTGTATAATATTGTATTAATTATCTTCCGCTTTAATTGAATATCTCTGTTTATCGCAGTAATAATAATCTATATACGACTAAAGCACAATTCAAATTCGCACGAGTGAATCAGCTTATTTGTTCTGAAATAACATTTAATGAGGTCTCTCATATCACGTATTATTGAACCAGCCTACACGTCATTCATTCATTCATTCAGTATAATATTAATTAAACGATAAATATAATTATATACAATTTAGTGTCGCTTTTTGTTCAATTTAAACAATTTCTTAATATTTCTTAATTGACTGAAATCCGCAATAAAAGTGTGAATTATTTGTAACAGCCTACAAAATCTAAAAAGAATGAAGAATATATAGAAATCTTTGGAGAAAATTGGTTGACAGTTAATTTGTTAAAATTTTGACACTATTTTTGTTTGATATTCATGCTTGCCATTCAATCTATTGTATATAGGTATTCCAGTTAAGTGTTGTTAAATATTGAAGTCGCGTATACTTCTTTTTTAACAATATTTACCGGCGCTAATTCACTGGATTATCAGGAGGTCCCATCAATATTTTGGTGGGGTATTTTTGAGCCATACCTTCTTAAGTTGTATAGATACATTAGATATAAAGAGATAAAACATCATCTAAAAGTATGTTACCCTCTTTATTTAATATACTATAAAAATGAATTTTAATACACAATAAGATACGTACAACATAAGACTACGACAATATATATAATATTAAATATTATAAGCAATATAATACTATAATACTAATTTTAACCGAATTACCATTGTTAAATATATCAAACATGCACCATATTTCTTTACTGTTTAATAATTAAAATCTTAATTTATCTATGTAAACATAATATTTTAAGCAAAAAATAGGATATTTATCATTAGTACGGAGCCTCAATTACAATATGTTGTATCAACACAACAAATGCCTACGTTGTGGACCTTTCAGAGCATTTTCACTGACAAGTGGACATCAAAATGCTACACACCCAAATCCATATTTGGCTTCCTCGAAGAGCGGTCCTATTATTTGGGTTGAGGCTATCACAACAACAAGAACGAAGCAACTTCATTTTGACAATTATGACAATAGCTGTTCTCAAATAAAAACTAAATTGGTATTAGTCAAACGCTTATTACATTTAAATATAACAGAACATATTTTATATCAGAAATATAACTTCTTAGGAGTCCTTAATACATTTTCTAAATATCAATAAAGTAAAGATGTTCATATTTCTCAAATACACAGTTTTGAATTTATGGATATAATCGCTGACAGTTGTTGATTTTAACGAAAATAATCCCTTCAGTATTTATGGCAAATGAAGGCTAACTATCTGCAGTTGTCGGCGTACTATTTAAATGACTATGTTAATTGAGAATAACATTTTGCCGATAAGCGGATTAATGTAATCTATGCAGAGTATAAACAAGGCAGTGATGGAAGCGCAGTAATCTAATGAACAGAAAAGGAGTTATTACTTGCACACGGCTGCATCAGGATAGATATAAAATAAAAATTATATATTATACAAATACTGAAAATAAAATATTTACAAAATCCCATTGATATTTTAGTAAATTGTCGTTATATTCCTATCATTATTTCAAATTAAAACTATAACATATCGGAAAATATATTTTTTTGAAGTAATCAATCATAAACTTATTAATAAAAATTCACAAAATATATTAATTAACTAATGAAAAATGTTTGATTGAATAAATGGAAAAATGTGTCCTTGGCGGTTTAAATGTCTAATTAATTTTTTTTTATTAACATCCTATTCCACTATATTATGATATACATCTAGATATATTTAAATAGTTATTCAAATTTGACTTTTATAAGATTAAGCCAACAATAAAATAGTGAAATATAAGAAATAATAACAAGATCTTATTGTTAAATATTTACATCAATCTTCAGTAACTTAATTTAGCTAGAAAGATTGATTGCACAACATTTGCAGTATTATGTGGTACATTTTTAAAAGTTGTTATTGACAAACAGATTTTGTCAACGTTTTGACCTATTAAATATATTTACAATAAAGCATACATTATCAGGAATTTTGAGGACATATGCAGATAGTGTTTTTTTAAAAACGCTATAGAACGCTATCTTTGACATTTAATATATATATATATATATATATATATATATATATCAATAATATGTATATTTTAATCATTTTATATGTATAATATATTTTATAAGAATAATTAATTAATATAATAATGGATTAATTTTTACATTATTTTATTTATTAATTAATTAATTATTATATTTATATGTATATTCAATACATATACTTAATATAAATATATAATATTTAATATAATATAATATAATAGTGTGATTATAATATTGTAATATTTAAAAATATACGTCAAATTAAAATCTCGCACGTTGCTCAGCGTGCTCAGAATAATAATGTGAAACAATTAAACTAATTAAAATTAATTAATTAAAACTAAAATTAAAACTAAAATTAAAATTAATTAAAACATTTAATTTAATCAAATTGACATTAATTCATACAGTAAAATACAAACCAACAATTTAAATAACGATTAATGTTATATGTTCCGTCATACTGTTGGCCAAAGGTTGACCTTTTCTGTAGAATAAAGATTTTAGCCGGTAGCATCTAAAACAAACTATTTTTATTTTATTTCTAAATAATTTGAACAAATAACATGTTTTTCGGAGCAAAAATATACAGTTGACTGTTGTATTGGACTAAACACAACTAAACTATCAATGGAAAGACACATCCCTAACACAATTTTGTTTCCGATATTTAGAAACAATCTTGTCACAAAATGTTTGATGAAATTTTATGTTTATCATTAATAAATCAAATGACGCTGACCAACATCGAACGAAATTATTGATTTTGCTAGTTGAGAAGTGTATTGTTGAGAATGCCTTAAAGCTATTTATTTAGGAAGCGTCAAACGTTTTTTCGATAAAAAGTTTTTTCTAGCAATAATTTTATAAGAATGAGCGTAATCAGGCTTTTACAATTATAAGTTTCAAAGTAACCAAGTTCGGTTGACAATCCAGTGACTGAATCATGACGATGGTATGTTAAATAAGTGTTATTATTGCTTTACAAAGACAAGTAAAAAGAGCACCGCCGATAAATTGGTTATGAAGGTCTTTAGGTTCTGTTTTCAAAGAACCACGGTTCTAATCTTTCAATATATATATGTATATATTATATCTACAGTATAAAACTAGCACTTTTAAATATTGAAACTATATTTTTAAATAATAAATGCATCAACTAACCCTATTTCTACAAAGATTGATACATTATGCAAAATTTACATAAATATTTATCCAATTTTGTGTTTTAATTTGACAATTATAAATCTTTAACCATTCTATATTTGCTTTTGCATGATATAACAATTTTCTATTAAAAATATATTGCGTGCTTTGCAAATTTCTGTCGATCATACCATTATATTATATTTTGCCACTACAATAATAAAGTCAATCGAAGAAGTCAGACTGTTCAATGTCTTAACTATAGAGAGAATAGTTAATTCGTTTAAAATTCCTGCAGGAATTTGGGGCAGTTAGAATGTCGGCTCTAATACATGTACAAATTAAGAAGAGAATTTTGTCGAAATAAAAGTAAGGGTTTACTTTAAACCAGTAGAAATTTGACTTGTACGGAATAAACCTGTATATATTTCATATTAGAGGATTATTTTTATAGCGGAGAAATTAGGATATTCAACGGGAATTATTTCAATTAGCAGTAGGTAGATCAAAGTGAGGGCGTCGGGAGAGTTAAACATATACAACACATTCATTCATTATCTATTTTGCAAAAAGTGTACTTCCGATTGAATAGAACATTTTTAATACCGACCAAATATAACACTGTTATGATTAGTTTACCATAAAATATATTGCACACATGTACGCGCATCAGACGAAATACAACAGCATAAACCTAAAAGCACATAGCTGGGATTCGAACCTGACCCTTTGGATTATGAGTTGAGTGCTTAATGTTCTTAGTTCTGCTTATTTAATTAGGGCAATATATGTGACTGGT
Source organism: Coelogynopora nodosa (assembly GCA_034780555.1). NCBI lineage: Eukaryota > Metazoa > Platyhelminthes > Proseriata > Coelogynoporidae > Coelogynopora > Coelogynopora nodosa. The sequence goes on from JAUZND010034892.1 coordinate 36,597, forward strand.
AATAATATCCAAAAATATATATCCTTTTAAAATGAGTTGATTATTTATATTTATAAGACAATATATTATTATTTATGTGGTTAATTTTACAGTTCAGGTTTGTTTTATTTTTTGATACTTTTATGTTGTTGCAATTCATATTCCAAAATTGTAACCGATCATCGGCCAAATAGTATCCTTTCATTATTAATATTGATACAAAAAATTCAAAACGTTACAATTATTATTCAAATTTTTAAAATGCACCTATTTATCACCCTACCACTAAGGACCACTAAGGCCCTTCAAATCTTCAATAATAAATGCTTTATTAAGGTTCTTTGTTTTGTTACCATTATAATAAAAACAAGATGTCGCGCTTTGCTCGATTGCCTGCATAAGTTGTCAGATATGTTTTTATTTTATTACAGACAGTACAGAGACACGAGGCCCCTTAATTGGTAAAACTATTTTTCACGCTTTTTTCGCTTTGTTGGTTTTCAGTATTTTTCCTTTGTTTCCTATATATAAATAGTCAATATTTTGTGAAATAAAAAAATTGGATTTAATTGACACAAATGAATAATACTTCAATAAACCTAAACTAATTTAATTGGACTCGAAACATCCAGTCAAGTATCCAAGGGGAGGATATTATATAAGCTGTTCTATCAAGTGTTCTGGTTGGTCTGTCTTGTGTCTATAGTTATAATATATGTTATTCTAAGAATAAAAAAATACAAGAAAAGAAAAAGTCACTATAAATGAAACCTTTTAAATATATTACTGAAGTCTTCTCTAATCCATTGTAAATACTCAAATGAAAAATTATAATATATAACTCAACATAAAATTTTGTAACATGCAACTGTTTGTATGCTTTAAAACTTCAAATAAATAAATAAATAATCAGAGCTTATTCATTCTTTAACCTATAGAACGTTGTATAATGTTTTTAAAAAAATCACAACTATTTTATGAAATCATAATTTCACAATAATTTCTGAGTGTGTGTGTATACATATAATGATGATACATCATGAAACTCGAGCACTAATGAGTTTTCATGCATACAACATTTATAGTTGGCCTAATGAGACTGCGGGTCGGCCTGGGATTGGTGGTTTGTGCGACAATTGTCCCGATCGTGATGGCGTGGTTGCGAAGTCCATAAAATAAGTCCATCCTATCTACATTATTTTAATTATTTAATTTGATTATTTAGATTAATTTCTCAATGTTCTGCTTGCGAAGTATACATAACACATATTAAATTATTTAATTGAACAGAAATATTTACGTTAATTTACGAGCCCTGATAGTTTACGATTCTGAGGACTGATCTGTGGTGAAGTTTACCATTATAACTCAATCTGAAAACAATTTTTATTATGTTTCTGTCGGGTGGTATAATATAGTTAAAAAACACCTTTTTTGACAATTTTTTAAAAGAATAATGTTAGTTAAAACTTTTCAATTTCTTTGAAAAAGCAACCATTATGATTAATTTCAAGTTTTATTTATCTTAGCTCTTCATTTCTAAATGTCATGAAAATTCATTATATTATATATCACGAATTACAAAAAACTTTCGATAAAAACATATAATATTCCAACAATTAGTGCTACGTCACAAATTAGTATTTCAACATAGAGATCAAAACATTTACATATTTTTGTATATTAAAAAAATAATGTAATATTAATATCATTGTCATCATTTACTAAATTATTCACATTTAAAATTTCTGTTGACAAATTTTGATATCATGTTGTTTTCTTTTATCGAATACACTTTCCCCCTATTTCTGGCTTTTTTAATAATATTATATTTATTAATAAAATGTAGGACGATTTTTATTTTTATGCATTCAATCATGTTTGGTTTCCTTTTTACAACGCAGTTATTCTTGTTAAGATAAATACTCAATTACTACGGTTGATTTCTAGCATATTATTTGTATTGTTTAAATCAGGCATAATTTACATCAGATGGAGGATTTTTTGTCTCTGTTTTTTAAATTATAATGTTTAATTAAAAAATAATAGATTAAAGGCACCCTTACCAATCTCTTGATATATTATAACGCTATTGTGGTTTTGAAAAGATGGAACATCAATTTGTAAAGAATAAATTTATATATACAATGGAAAAATATGATCCATGCAATGTTTTTTTAAAATATTTAAGATATATTTCTGAAAGCTATACATGAACTAACATGTACTTTATTTTTTATGATATAGAAACATTTTTAGGGGAAGATACCGAAAATAAGCACTTTCAACAACTGAAAGGTGACCTCCAAAATGCACTAGTTTTCGAAATTGTATGCTTTTTAATGTAACTGCATAATCAAACGCTTCATTTAATTACCACTGTTATATATTCTTTAATCACTATCGTATACTTATCATATTTGTAATAAAATGCGAACAAATTTTAATAGCATTAGGAAAAATATTAACTTAATAGTGTTCTATAAAAAACAAGATGTATTTGAAAATACTATAGATTGCAAAGATAACTATAATATCGCAGCTGATTTATCTCATTGACTTTTAAAAAACTTTTGAACGTATATAAAATTCATCAACACAACCGAAAATATGGTCTAGCAAATGTGATGTTACAATTTTTTAAATTTAATCCTATGAATAATAGAGAAAATTTATCTAAGTATATAATATCAAATCACGTAAATTATATTTATTGATTGATTAGAGATGTTCCCGATAAAATGAATTTAATTAACTTTCAGTAGACACAAATTATACATCACTGTCAACTGATAGAAAGTAGATTAAAGCTAAATAAATTTGATTATATTCCGACTATGTATAATATACTGTCGACATCTAAATTAATTTTTGAATAATCTAACGTTGTGACATGAACGTAAATAATTATAAGTGTATTAAATTAACTTTCTTCACTTTAAATGTAGCTCATTATTTAAGTTTTTGTAAATGACGAAAAACATTTAGTTTAAAACGACCAGTGTAACCAATATTGCCATGAAAGTTTTTACTGTATTTTTTAATGAACGAATAAATTAAAAGTAATATATAACATATAACACTTATTAAAATTATAATTTTTTAAATGTTGATTTTTTATGAAACGACCAGTTTATCTGTTATCTTTAATTCGTAATATCTTTTCACTGGAAAAAGAACAACTTTCATTCATTCATTATATATGGACTATTAACACTAACATCATAATAAATAAAATAAATTTATATATAATGATATGGTCAATTGTAAAATTAATTTATTTGATATAATAAAAATATCTCTCAACCTTTATTGCCATCATCTCCTAGATAAAAGAACATTACAGGCATCTTACAATGCTAATGATTTTAATAAATTTCCAACGTTGCTCGACTTTTGGGACACCAGCTAAATAGAAAAGATACATTATGACATATTTTTCAGTTGAATGGATATTAAATGCCATTTAGAACATTTAATTTTATTCATACATTTATAATTTTTATAGAAATTTCAACCAACTGATTGTTCATTTATCACGGATGACAAGCTAATTCATTATAATGAAAAATTTACGAATATCGGTAATATTTCGTAATATAGGTTATCCTAGAAATTGCACAAATTGATTTGTTACAAAATAAGTTTTTTTCAGGTAGAAAAATACTTACTAAATATGCCATTATTTAACTTACTGAAAATACATTTGTTCTATCAATATATGGTTTCTTTTCATTGACTGATTAAATCTGATTTACCTAAAGATAACAACATATGGATTAAAGTTGTACGTAAAAATAGCTTTTCCTCATTTTCTATGTGGGTGGTTTGAATACCGAAAATTTACATATCAAAATCTTTTAATTAAATTATAATTAGTTTTGAAATAAAGAGAATAATGAATCATTTCCATTTCCTTTATACGTTACGACATTATATATATAAGTATATATACGTTTTTTACTAAATTAGCATAAGGTCAAAGAAAAAATATCGTGTTAACTCAGTATAACTCAGTACTATGTCGTAGGATATAACAAATTCAATTTTATACCTCAAAAATTTTAGAATGCTAATTAAATCCCGTTATATAGTTGTTAATTACAATAGTAAATAGTAATAACAATATTAGCAACATAAACAAAAATTTCAAAAGTTATAGTGAAAAAGTTACAAAAATATTAATAAAGTAATTATCCATGCTACTATTTCTAAATCCGTCTAAATTTTAAAATGATCATATGGCTAAAAAGTAAATAACTGTATAAATAATTGAAGTAAATGTGCGAACAATTCGTGTGAATAAAATGTGTAAGTCAGCTGTACAAAATATTCAAGTGCTTATTTGTCGTATATATAATTGTTACCATTATTTTTAAGAAATTGTGAAACACCGTGTGAATTAATCCAATTATTTTGTGATTTATTAAAGCAGTCCTGTTAAAAGTAATATATTTATGTAAGTAATTGCAACAGTTGTCTTAATATTCACATTAATAATATATTGCCTTCATTAGCATATATTTTATAAATTTAGTTGGTCTATATTTTTATTCGGCATCTTTTAAATATAGTTTCCCATTGTCTTTCTATTCATATTCGGCTTGATGAAAGATTAAATCCGAATGGTTGCCGAAAGATGCCTATCAATATCGTTTCCGTCCAAAATTGTTTTGTTCGTTGTTTCCGTTTCATACTTTGTATAGTTTCCGTTGTATTTGTAGTTAATATTAGATTGATCAAAGATTACTTCAAGGCTTTTAGTACTTCTGATGTTGAAGCCGTTTTTAGGTTTATCGTATTTGATGTTTTTGAAATCATGTTCTTTAATGTGAATACTTTAGTTTAATAATCCCCTTAAAAATTATTTCTGTTTATGCTTATAGAAGTTATGCAATCCTAAATTCAGACTGAAGAGTTTTTGTTTGTATTTTCAAATATAATTTATGTAGTTAAAATAATTTGTGTTTATTTAACCAACGGGGCGCTCAGAAAATGTCTCCCCATTTTAACGTAAATATGTAACTGATGAATGATTTTGAAGATGAGCATTATGAACGATTTGAGTTTTTATAGTTTTCGATACGTTGCGTATTGATTTTTTTAATTACACTGAAATACGTTATAAAGATAAGTAATTGAAAATATAAAGGATTTATAACAATTTAGCTAAATTATTTCATCACTCTGATTTTACTTTTGTTCTTCAATTTTACTTTATTTATATATTTTTTAATTATTAACAAATTAAAATTTTAATTTATTTGTTTTGTGTTTTTTTTTAATTCTTACTTAGTCTTACTTAATATAACTTAATAATAAGTACCTAATATATCTACTAGTATGCCTACATAATTATACATAGTTATTTTAATCTTATTATTTTTCCCCTTTTACCTTCTAAATATATATTTGAGAAGTTTTTCAAATCACAACCAAGTACACATGTTTACAGACACATCGCCGCACCTTTGTTTTATTACTGCTTTTTTACATTAAAATTTTGTTCGTTACACATAAATGCTGCATTTGTTAGATAGAAGATATTCATTGTGTCGAAACACTTTTATATGCCATACGGAGTTTTTGTTTAAGTTATAATTAACATAAATAAATCCTTCTCTAACTTATACTAAAACATATTTTTATTAATTGAATTGTCTTAAATGTGTTTATTTCTCGTGACTAAATACAAATTAACTTCGCATTCAGGAAATCTGTTCGTCTGATTTAATTATGTCTTTAAATTAATGCTGTGGTGTAGCTGTTTTAGTTTTTCATAATAAATAAATTATAGTGAAATAATTACTTTTTAAAAGTGTAAGGTAGTAAGTATAATATAAAAATAGTATGATATTTATAATAATATGTATAATTTTTAGTAGATAATATTTATTTATATATTAGAAGTATGCTAATCCGCATGCATTACTCACTATAAACAAACATTACTTACTCAAACTATTATTTGACAAGGTTACTTGAATTAGCTTACAGGCTGCCATATTTTATATACAACTCCACTATATTCCCTAACTAATCAAATAACCAATCAAATAACCATCACCAATAAAAATATTAATGGTGCTTCACTTTTTTAAAGCGTATAAAAGGAGAATTTATTATTGTTTTGGTAGAGCCTAGTGCTGACTAATAGGGTGGGTAAAGGTTACGTAACGTGTTCGGCTAATGATACGAGTGGTTTAATGATAGGAATTGTTATTATAATATGTGAGTTGAAATGGAATTCCGAGGTTGTGTGATCGAAACATTATTGTATGTTCATATCGTTGGTTCCCTTCTTTGTATTCTCAACCCTCACTCAAAATTCTTGCAAAGAATTATGGCATACTGAAAACTTACTCCTGTAAATTATTATCATTATTTTTATTATAATTATTTAAATTAATCAAATTATTTGTCTATACTGTGAAATGGAATTATTAATAATTGTGTTACATTAAAAATAACTCTTTCCGTTTATAATTAACACACTTCTTCAAATAACATTTTCTAACAAATTTTAGTAAATCGTTTAATTGCTTTTCTTTGATAGTTCAGTTGATGATATCTGATAGGACATATGATATTAAGTACATCAATGGCCAGTTAACTTACGTTTCTGACTGTCTCATTTTAATTTTATTACGTTATTTGCTCATGTGCTTCTTTAATAATATAATGAGCTATATTACTCATTTTTAATTTAAATAGAAACGACATACATTTCTTATGAATATGGAGTAATACTATTTGCTTAATTATAATTTACTTTAATAATGACATATCTTCCGATTGAGATTATATGATGTAGTTTGCGAATACCTGAGGCGCACTCTCATGTTTCCTTCATTCGTAGAAATAGAAGAATTTTATGTTAAAATGTTGTTACAATAAAGTCTACTCATTCCATTTGCAAATGATGCATGGAAATATTAACCCTTCTTTGGCTAAGTAGGAGGATACTGATTTCTCAAAAACGGCAATAGATATCGATCTAAACTTGTGGAAATCGGTAGAACCAAATTCTATTTAGGTTTCGAAGCAGGGAAAGTGTTACCCATGTGTTAATCACATGATATTTTGATTAAAAGTTTTGTATGGTTATTATGCATTTTTCCTAAATAAAAAAAATGCTTTTGTTCGGATATTTAGTGATCATTAAACATGTAATATAACATTTAATATAATTTATAAATATTGTATTTTGTTCTCCATGATTTCTACCTGGTGTTCTACTATTGAGATTAACTGAATCATTATGAGTTAAAAACATCGTTATTCAACGATTTTTATGGAATATAAAATTGGATTGAATAGTTCTGATTTTTAATTGTTATTAATATTAATAATAATTTATTAATGTTCATATTTGACGGAGACAATACTGATAGACATCTTTTGGCAACCATTCGGATTTAATCTTTTATCAACCGAAAATGAATAGAAAAAAAATTGGGAAAATATATTTAAAAGATGCTGAATAAAAATCTAGACAAACTAAATTATATAATATATAATATATAATGCTAATGATGACTATATATTATTAATGTGAATATTCAAACAAATATAGGAAATACTTATATAATGGTTTTTCTCGTAATCCTCACTCTATTTGGTTTTTCTGTTTTTCGATATTTAAAAAAATTGAATTATATTATATCATAATTCTAAAAATATAACATCAACATTTGTATGTATTTTTAATTGATATTTTGTTTATGTTTTAACCCAATCAGGCATAGTTAAAGGCCTTCTGATAAGAGCAAGACACTAAAAGATTGATAGGATAAATTGATAATAATAATTTGCTAATTTAATTGTCTTAATATATTAATACTATAAGTACTCTATAAACACTCTAGTTATCAAATGTTTTTATATTTCGTAGATTATTAATAATAAATTTGATATTATTTTAGTAATATATAATATTTATAGTTTATACAATTTGTGTTATTTATAATTTAAGAGTACTATTCAATATTTATATTACGAGCGAAAAAATCTTCACTTATAAAATATTTCTATTTAGCATATATAATTTTGTCAAAATCTTACATTGTCAAAGACCTAATCATATTTTATAAAAATGTAATATTTATAAAATATATATCACAGCATAACATAATATAATAGCTTTTACTATTCTATACGAGGATTAATCTATTCTTTGTTTGCGTGCTTTAGCCTTTTTAAAAATGTTGATTGATTATTAAATTTACAATCAACTAATGTTTATCGATAATCATGATTCATAATTAGGGGTCGTTCAAATATTATGCAACACCCGAAGTGTGAGTGAGCGTTATTGTTTTTTGTTATTATGCTTTAGAAAGGTGGGGTTGAGGTTTCGATTAAGTGTTCTATAACTATTTTTTTAAATATATACGATTAACGTACTTTTTATGCATGTACAGGTGTAGGGCCCTTCTACCGATACATAACTATAATATGGAAAAATAGGTCTTTATTTAAATTAATACTTATATACGAGAAATGTATTAATTTAATTAAATATGAATAGTATTATCACTTGCTGTTTTTTTATTGCAAAAAATAATTTTATTAAGAACTATACGGGACACTGGTATGAATTGTTTTTTAATTAAATTGGATTCAAAAACTTCTGTATAAAATCTGTTAAAAGAACAATTGATGTTTTATCATTGTAAGAAAAAAATAAAAAGGTTATGTAGTCAAAAATCCTAAGTTTTATATTATAGCACTAGGGTGGGTGGTTTGGTATTTTGTTATATATAAGAGTGGTGTTGTGGGGTAAAACTTCCAAATTCTGCATTATTTAATATGCATATATAATTATCCTATAAAATGTAAAACAATTAACGTTGAAGTCTTTCTGTATGAAGATAATCTAATTCAATATTATCTTCTAAAAAATGTTTAAAGTGGCTTATATCTACAACAACAATTGTTTAATTTAATTAATATATGAATAAAGGTTCCCGTTGTCATGGAAAACTAATAGATGTTATGTAATTTTAAAAATATATATTTTCATGACTTAAAAAACTATATGTGCTTTGAATTTAACCTAATCCGCATGTTTGATTATAGTCATTATTTACTAGTAAGATATTACGTAAGTAGTATGGAAGGTG
>JAUZND010034893.1:0-22176 GCA_034780555.1 Coelogynopora nodosa
AAGAAAATTTCCCGAAATAAATAATAAAATGTTCAAAATTGATAATGTTTGGATAAAAAGTCTAAATTTCACGAAATTAATGATAAAATGTGTTTAAAATTGAAAATGTTTGAATAAAAAAAGAAAATTTCCCGAAATAAATAATAAAATGTTCAAAATTGATAATGTTTGGATAAAAAGTCTAAATTTCACGAAATAAAATGTATTATAAATTAATATTGTTTGTATAAAAAGTCAAAATATCACAAAAAATAATCTAATTTGAAAAAATAATTACGTTTAAAATGAAGATATAAAATAACATTATTTGAATATTTATCATTGTCGTCTATAAATTTGTCGGTGTAAAAATTAAACTCTAAATTTGCAGTAACACTGTTGATAAGTCGAACTTTTCTTTTTCCATCCATACAAATTTCTCGACTATCAATATTATCACTTGAAATATTCAAGGCTGAATTTTCCAACATAACAGTCCCAACACATATTCTATTATAATTCTTAACCTTCTTCGATCTAATGTCATTTTCTATTGATGAAAAATGATATTGCGTCAAGGACAGCTGTTTTCCTTTTTTATATTTCACCTTTATACTGCATTTAAAAAAATTTTCTCGATATGATGTATCTGGTATACGTTTCACGTTCACTTTCATAAAAGATTCGTCTCTAGTGAGGAAGATTGTTTTATCTAGAGAATCGAGAATGGAGCAGGAAGACACGTTTATTGTGTTGATTTCTATAATAATAATATTTTTTCGAGATATTTATTTACCTTTGATGCACTGAAATTCAATATCCAAGTATGATTTAAAGTCTTGTGGGCACGTGTACTTTTCAATCTTCCTTTCAACCTCCGTCACATAAAATTTACAACTTTTTTTACCACTGCACATTGGATCAATTAAATTCAAAACATTTGTGAAACAACCCAAAGTTTCCGTGTTTTTTGACCTAATACATTTTCCAGATTTCATTCTACCGAAATAGGCAGATTTTATCAAAATTACAGTATCAGTTCCGTAACATTGAGCAGAGAATGTGTCCATCAAACAATATTCTTTAGAGTCTAAAAAAATAAAAAAATAAAAAATAAAAAATAAAAAATAAAAAATAAAAAATAAAAAATAAAAAATAAAATAAATAATAAATAATAAAATAAAAAAATATATTACCCAACATCCAAAACAAGCAGAAAATTACACATACGAAAGAAAACCCACCCGACTTCATTTCTTTATTTGTTATTAAAGTTTAATAATTAATCTAAATGTTGGATTTTATTTATATAAAAATTGCACATTAAAATGGTGTAGATAAAATGATTTTTTATAAAATCTAACATTAGCAATTATTATAACAAAATTCTCACTTTCTGATCGATTTATTTATTAAATTTAATTTATAAAGAAAATGATTGATGTCGTCTTATTGCAATTTGCAATAATAAAGAAAAGAAATAAAATTATCGAAAATATCATTAAAAGTACAATTATCATCCGCATGTTGTAATTTACAACCTGTAAACTTTGTGCTAAAAAGTACCATACAAAGTTACAAAAGTGAATTAATAGACCAATAAGCCTTATTATAATAATATATAATTATAATAATTATAAGGAAAGGTTCTTCTATCGACGACAAGACTTTTTATATTATCGAGTTTGAATTAATACAGAGCATTACACTTTTTAAGCCTTAAATTAATGAAAATGATAATTAAATTTACTTAATATTCTTTTGTCCAATGTCCATTTTTCATCAGATTCTGTAGACGTCTGCAATCATTGATTAAATTTATAATATAAAAAATAATTACTACTATTATTATTTATAATTATTGTTGACAAGTTTCTGAATTATTATAATAATTATTACAATAAATATTGCATTTAAAAAAAATAAATAAATTTACATACACTTGATTCTTGATTTTGCATTGTGTATTTCAGATATTTACAGCTATTATTGGAAAAGTTAGATAAATTTTTAAAGTAAAAATAAAATCAAGGACCACCTGACAAGGAATCGATTTTGGAGCGAATTGTGGGGTTTTATAATGGGCGTTGGTACTATAATTTATAAATTTATAATATAAATTATACTTACTAAGTATAGACTTAATTTTAATTAAAATGATTATTACCTTTTAATTGTAAATGAAATTAATTTTAATCTTTAATGATACGCTAAAATTTAACAGTTGAATTATATAATTATAATATTAATTACAAATATAATTGGTAAAACTGCACGTTTGTAATTTTATTATATTAATAAAAGTTGATATTATTTATTAGAATCTAATAATTATAATTAGATACATATTGGACACGAAAATTTCGAGTCAAAATATAATAAATTGTAGGATAAAATTCACACTTGATTACATGTCACCTATTTTTATCGAAGCTGTATTTACAATGTAAATTTTAATTTCTCAGAGGTGTTATATTATAAATTATAATTTATAATTCAATCACGTCACGTTTTTGAGATATTTGCATTTTAATTTATTTTGGTTTAGTCAACATTCTCGTAACTTGACAACCATGGTACTAAATTATATTATTTGAATCATCAAACTGACCTTTTCAACAAATTATATATATATTTCATATATGAACTTTGTACATCAATTATTAGAGACGTTATAATAAAAACAAGGTTCGAAGAACACCTAGAAAGACGATTTTTTTGAGTTTTTCAAATATATATTTATAAATTAAAAAAAATAAAAAAATATGGGTGCAAAATATAAAAAATATATACGATGAGTTATTAATTGAGGCATAATATTGTTTAGTTACGTGTCTACAGCTGCCAGAAGTCTGAAACACATTTATTAATGAAAACAATTGTAATAAAGTGAACATTACACAATGAACTTTATCTAGTTGTTGTTAATGGCAACACTACAACACTAATTATCATTAATGATTTATTAATGAATTAATTTAAAGTTTAATATTTTATTGTAATAAAAATGAAAAAATTGACAAATACACAAATGTTAACACATTTTAGAAACAATCAATAATTAGAGGTATGTGGTCAGAAGGTACATGTTTATTAGGACACGCAATAACACTATTTTTGTAAAACCAATTTGGATCAATCCCCAACAACTTGGAAGCAACTTTAATGTGATTTTTTGAAACAAAAATGTGATCTATAACCCCCGTAAATTCCGGCCTTTTGTGTGTAAAGGGGAGATATGCATTTTTGTAACTATTTTCCAAGGCAAGAGTATGTTTAATAAAATATTCAAACTTGGTTTCGATCAAATAATTCCTAATTCTACTTTCAATTTCTTGTATTTCTGGGGTATCACCAGTCAATGAAAACTGCCCTCTAACGATTAGATTGGTAACGGGTGAATTTGAAAAAGAGTTGAAATCTCTACATACAATCACCCCCACATCATTAGATGAGTCACAAGTCTGGTCATAATAATATCGTAGAGCTTCTAGCATGTTGAGACATTGCATTAATTTGACGTTGCATTCTTGTTCAAGAAAATGTAAATGAGCATTGACGATGATGAAATACTTTGTACCTGTTTTTTTCCAATCATGACTCATGATTCATGAGAGACTCTAACAACGTTTAGAATGGCATTATTATCTCGTTTACAAATTTGTTCGCATAAATTCATATTAGAGTCCATAAATTTATTCACGTTCAAGTCAATAACGTCTGTGGCTACAACCTCAAATCTAAATATATAAGTAATTTAATTTAAAAAAAAAATACTTGTCTTTTTTTAAAAGTAAAGCACATCCATCAACATGATGCTTTGTAGGTTGGGATTTTTGAAAAAATCTGTATTTTGGTATATAACTAATACTGTAACTGTCGCAATCAATGTGGTTTTTCATTTGATTAATAAAAGACCTTATGTTGCACCTCTTGCATACATAGAATATCGGGTTGGTATAACTTTATCTCTTTTATAATGTTTTCCCACCGTATTTCCCAAGCGCGGTATTTTTTAGAACAGTAGTTTAGACTTTTTCCGTGTTTGTCGGTTAGTATATTGTAACTCATTATTCTAAAAATGACTGAATGTAAAAAATAATAAATTTTTTTTATAGTATAAAATACCATTCGGTCTGACAGCCATTTGTAAAGTGTCTTGGAATTGTCGAGCTGGAGGATTCGAGTTTTCTAAAATAAGATTTTAAATTTGATAAAATTTTAGGGATAAAATACTAAAAAAAGAATTTCTCAGAAATTTTATCTAAAAAAATTATCTTACCAACAACGAAAAGAAAATAATAAATAATTCATAACTTATATAATAAATGATGAAAATTGATCTAAAAATCAAGCCAATTTTTGTATAAAGAGATAAATTAATTTAAAAATTAAAATAATAATTTAAAATCAACAATGAATAATTTTTTCTAAAAAAAGACAAAAATGTATCTAAAAAAGCAAAATAAACAATTTTTGAAATTTTATGCAAAAAAGTCTATAGACAGTAAATTTAATGGTATAGTGAATGCAAATTGATGTTTTGCTAACTTTCCTATTAAATTGACAAGCAAATGTTTTGCTGCTCCAAAAAGCTTTTGCTACTTTTTACCATGGAAAGTACATTTATTACAATAATTCAGTTAAAAATGAAACACAGATTCATCAAATTTAGTTTATTTATGAATCAAAAATAAACAATTTTTTCTAAAAAAAGACAAAAATGTATCTAATAAAAAATTATATAAAATTAGATACCTTCCATTTCCAACATGTAATGTTCTACTACTCCTCTTACATCACCCATTTTATAAACAGCCGCAAGTTTTTCACATGGAGGATTTTTATCTAAATCTAAATCTAAATTCAATTATTAAAAATTCACCCAAAAAAGTAAGGTTAAACAATTTTCCAAATTCTTTTGGAAAGTGTGTAATTTTATTGTTTGGTAGTTTCAGCATCGTCAGTCTGTACAATTCTCCTATAGTTTGTGGTAAAGTTGAAATTCTGTTTTGTGAAATATCCAACTCTTCAAGTTTGTTTAAATTTCCAATCTGAAAAAATAAAAAATAAAAAATAAAAAATAATTAAAAAAAATTACACTGTTAGGTAATAACTCCAATCTGTTGTTTGATAAATCTAATCGAACCAAAGACTTGAAATTGGAAATGGCAGAACTCAAAACATGAACATCTGCAAAATACAACTTAATTTTATTTAAAAATTCAATATCAAAAAAAAATGTACTTCCTACATTCTTGAGACTGTTGTAAATGTCCTTCTCATCATCTTTTTTGTAGGGATAAAAAGGTCTGTTTTCGATATCAGTAGTGCAAATAGGACTGCTACAACCATAATCAACACTAAATTCCTCCCCAGTGCTGTTTTGTTTCAATCTTCGCAAAAGCTCATTTTTAAAAAAATTGTCAACTAAAAAAAACTAAATGTGTCATCCTGAATAAAACTGAAAAATTTAAATTAATTTTCATGCAAGTACTTAATAATTTAATCATGTAATTTAATAAATTTATCTAATTTTTAAAAAAATTTAAATAAATTAAAAATTGAATTTTAAATAAAATTGTAAAATATATATTGTAATTTATACAAATTGTATGTATTCCTAGTAATAATTTCTTACATTACTGCAATTGTAACAGCAAATAAATTTTATAAAATTTTCCACATAACAAATTGATTCAAATTTTAAAATAAATTGACTAAATAATTCTAATTATAATGATTAAATATTATTTAGATTTTTAATTTCCGATTCAATCAAAACTTTTTGTATAATAATTTAAAACTATTATTTTTTTTATTTTATAAATTACCACCAACCCCCATCTACATTTTCACACCTAGTCAAATATTTGTCTACATGTAAACTTTGTGTTTGTTTTATGTTGCAAGAGTATCATTTTATCTTTTTTACATAACAAGTTGCCTCAATTTTGTCGAAAATGAAAAGAGTTTTGAGCTATGTTTTAGCCATTTTGGTTTTGGTTTCAATGATTGGAGGTGCATTATTTTTTGTGCTTTTATTCATTAAGATGTTTTAAAATTCACATTTGTTGTTTTATTTTATAAATTTTGTAAATATTTTTGTAGCTGAAGAAAATATCTGCAGGACCACGTTCCAAGACGAATGTGTCGAGTGCCCTTCGAAGCATGATTATGGATATGAGAGTGACTACATTTTGTCCAATAAAGTTTGCTATCCTGGGAGTGAAAAGGCCTTTTTCGGAAACGACAAGAATGGGAATGAAAAGGTGTGTGTTGTATTTGCTATCGTTGATGAAGTGACGTGTATCAACTGTACTGGGTTGGCCAATTATTGTCAGGTCAAATTGGGGGTATTTATGGGATCTGTGGTTGTTGTGACTGTAGGAATGATTGTTTTGTCTGTTTTTGCTTTTAAAACACCAGCAGTAGTGGCGCCGGAGAAGTTGACAATGACGTTTGAAGGAGTTGGAGGTACTATACATTTGACTAAAAAACAAGATACTTTTACTATTGCTGAATATAAGAAATTGAATATAAAAGGATTGAGTAGTACAGATAGTGCTAAAAGTATGAAAATAGCATGTAAAGGTAATTCAATAACTGCGGTAGTTAAGAGCAATTTATTTAACAAGATTGTTCTTGTGATTGATCTAAAAGCAGATGGATCTGGTTCAATTGTAATTTCTTTTATGTTGAATGCTTCTCCTGCAACTTCCACTTTTGTAACACAAACAGCAATATGTAACAAAACAGCATAAGTTTTTAAAAGCTATTATAATAAAAAGTATCTTATAAATATTCTTATTTTTTGTTCGCAGTTCACCGGTTAAAAAAAATGTTTAGCGAATTTTATTTAATATTAATTCATTTTAATAATTTTTATAGAAATTTTCACATTTTTACTGATTCTCGTTTGCTTTAAAAATTATACAATATTAATTATAAATTAAAAAAAAAAGTGATTTATAAATTTCTCGTAATTTTTAATTATGCAATGCAATTATTGGAACCATTTTGTGCATATTACACGATATCATCCACCATAAACAATCTTCATCAGATTCCGTAGCATTCCTTTCTTCTTTCTTAACACTCTGCAACCTCTTACCCATCATTTTATCGCCTACAAACTTGTCCATTACATACTGCATCAAAACATTAATAAACGTCTTATAATCCCCAGATTCTTTCTCCCCATTTAAATAAAACTGCGGATCCTCCTTATTGTAAAAATAACCCAGAGACAATTGAGAAAACCTGCACCAATAATCATAAAATGTGCAATTTTTCAAATCCCCCTCAAATCCAACAAGATGAACAATTTCTTCATCAATCGCTCTCAAAAATTCTCCATTATCCCCCTTGTTAAATATAGCATCTTGCAAATATCTTCTAACAATAACATTCAAATTGGGCTCAAAATTCTCAATCTTCTTGACAATCATTTCCGGGTAGAATATCGACGTATACAAGTTTGTTTTTAATTTTTCAACGTTATTTTCCCCATTAGATGGCACTTTTCCATAATGAGAGTTGAGAATGTAATCATAATCTCCATTTATAATCTGGCAAAATACGTCTTTTAAACAAGTGTTGGGTTTGTTGGTTGTTTTTGGAATAATATTGTAAAGTTGTTCTATATGGGGTTCGTTTTGAGGTTTTGTTTCCATCATTATTGGTCCTTTAACGTGTAAATTATTAGTTTTTTCATGAGAATTTGATAATAACGAGTTTGTACTGTCTAGGAATGTAAGAGAATCATACAAAATTGACAACAACACGGTATCAAAGATGGAAGAATCAAATGAAGTGAGATTAAAGACATTTGTGGAGAAAAGTTTGTTCATTTCGACAGTGCTTTTACATAATTTGTTTACGTGCTTCAAGCTTTTTAAGTATTGTTCTGTGGTGATTGTAGTGTACTTTTTTTCCATGAAAATCAAATCTTTGTTGAGTTGGATGGATGGAAGAGTGTCAAAGGCGTTTGTGATAATCATTAATTTGAGACATTTGGCGTCCACGTTGAGTTTGACGAAAGGGGATCTAAAAATTATTAAAAATGTTAATGAAATTAAAAAAAATTTAATTTATATTTTCAATATATTTCAATTCAGAAATTAAAAAAATGCTCCCGGTGGGGCTCGAACCCACGACCTTTGGATTACTTATGTGAATTTTGAATTATGAGACCAACGCTCTACCAACTGAGCCACGGAAGCGCATTTAAAAAAGCAGTCGCCTAATTTAGGTAAACTTTTTATGAACAATTTTTTGAAAAAATGTAAATAATTTTAAATAGTTGAGAAATTTATACATAAATTATATTATTTATTATTCTATTTATATAAATGTAATAAATATTTATAAATTAATTACGCCTCGTTTCGTCTACAGTCTCCAAACAAAACCTTTTTGAATTTTGATGAAACGTAGTCGCAAAATAATTCTGGTTGATGAACTGGAACGTTGTACGTGTCTAGATTTATACATTTTATAAAATTATAATTTTATAATTTTTTGTAAACTTTATAAAATTTTAAAAATGTTTAAAAATAAATATTAATCAATATACAAAATGAACTTTTAATTCTTTTTATGAGCGAAATATCGTGAATTTTAAGCCTGGAGCCAAAATTTAACTTGCTTATTAATGTGTACATGTTGGGAATTATGCGAGTTTCATTCCAAGGTTTTTCTAGTATCATGTGATTGGGAATGGTGACATCAACAAGAAAGTTTTCTCTGGTATTTAAATATTTTTATAAATTTATTTATACATATAAATATTGTGGTTAAATTTTTACCCGTTGGATAAAACCTTGGAACACTTTCCTCCCGAGATGATGACGTTAAACTAGATTATAATTGATTTAAATTGATTTTTTAAAAATTTTATTTTAAAAAACCTTTAAACAAAAAGAAAATCCATTAGATTTAGTGGAACTGAGAAAAGTTGCATTAACGTGGAATCTGGCTAGAATATTTTTTATTTATAGGGCATATTAAAAATTAACATTTTTTGGCGAATTTTTAAAAAAATTTAAAATTACATGTTGACTGGTCCACTTGATATTCTAAATAATATTGGTAAAGTGTAAAGTTTACCGTAAACGTTATTTTATTTTTTATATTTTATAACTTACGGTTATTTAAATTCATTAATCCTCCAGGTATGTAACGATCTGAAATTATAAAGAATGTTTTCAATAGAATAATATATATTTTTTAAACTTTTTTATTTTTTAAATAAGATTATCACATTTTTATAAAGAAATTTTCATTTTTTACATAAATAATTTGTACTTTTTTACAAATTTTTATCATCTTATAAGTTTCGTCTAGTTTGAAATTTTACCTATAAATACTAAGCATCCTGAAACAACAACAACAAACACAATAAGCAAAAAAATGCACATACAAACTCTTTTATTTTTCAAATTTTTCTGCCTTTCATGTTGTCGTAGAGCAATTTTTTTAAACGTGTCATTAAATTGATAATTATTGAGAACAGAACTGGATGCAGATTTTGATAACCTATCCTTGTCCTTATCAAAGTAAAAAAGGCCTTCCTTTCCTCCACTAAACTTTTTTATCTTGTGGTCCGTCTGATACTTCATAACAGGCGTTTTGAAATTGTGATAAAAAGGAATCTATTATAATTATATCTTAAACACGTAAAAATGTAAATGAAAATAAAATAATAAAAAACAAAAGCCAAAATTTAAAAAAATTAAAATCATTATAAGTACGATTTGATGATTTTAACCGCCTCAAAAACGAATACTTGATATCAGCGATAATATTATGTACACACCATAATTGCAATTAATTGTGCAAAGTTGATATGATTTGAAATTTAAATTCTGATCTACCTGTAATATACACTGTAAATACACCTTGAAGTATTTGGAACCAAAAGTTAATTAATTATCTTTTTAGTACACTGTAGTGTCAGATTATTGCAAACTTGAGTCACTACTGATTATTTACTTTGTTATTTTTCATGCTTGATCATTTTTTGTGAATTTTTTACTTCAATAGTACAAAACTACAATGTCATCCGAAAATTCATGTTTTTCTAGTTTTACATAAAATAACTCTCTCAATTGCACTGCAAAGTTAAAAAACATTTGGTTAATAAAAAATTTGAAAGATATTAATTGCGACTCAACAATAATTATAATTATCATTGTTTTGTTTAATAAATTCATTTCCGTTATGGACTAATTATAATCTGTAGACCAAATTGTAGTATAAAAAGTCAGGTAATTATATTTATTACATTTTTATCCCATTGAAATTTGTCCCAACCCCATTCTTGTTGAAGAGTTTGTAAAGGGTCTTCTTTTGGTTGATTTTCATTAAACGACATTGCAATTAATAATATTATTATTACTTTAATTTTCAAAATAAAATTCCGTTACTTTGAGCACAAATTTTAAAATAGCACTGGAAATAGTAAAATTTACATGCCAGGTTATTTTCATTACTTTATTTATTTACCGAACCGTATCTGAGATTTAGACTTTAAATTTTAGAGGCTCATTTAAGACAGCTACCAGCACAGTGTTAAGGTTACGTCACTAAAATCGCATGAAATGTATTGTATCGATTAGACAATGTGTCTGCTACTAGAAGTTCTTAGCTGACTCTGCAGAGACTTTTTTCAAAACTGAAAATTGATTTACCATAATTGGTCATAAATTGATTCAGTTGAAACAAGATTTCAGTTTGAAACACAAATTACACACTAGAAAAAAGAAATTATCAATTTTTTTGATCAAAAATGTCAAAAATATCACGTGTTAATAACCATAGTTACTGACTTTTGAAACAAATTAAACTTTATTTGTATCTTTTTGTCGCTTAAATTTTAAAATTTAAAATTAAATATCTACATGTTGACCGCAGATGTTGTAAAACACTTAAAAATGGACAAATGTCTTTGTAGATTAAATTTCCAAACCGTGTCTTTTACTGACGAATACTTTACAGACGGAGAAGGGTATTTCAAATTTCTAAAAACCTTTTCCTCGCATGAAGACAAAAGCAATATACAGCAATCTCTAATTGCGTCAAAATTTGTACTTAATTTTTCAACTTGGTACATGTTATTTTACAAAAAAGCCGACACTTTTTTTTCAACATTTTTCACAGATTTAACTGATAAACAGCCAAATGAATATTTAAACGTCATTTTAACCATTTACAAACTCGTTTTTAAAAACTCTAAAGATGAGTCTGTGGGTTTTATTTTTCAAACAATGCAATTTCCATTTTGCTGTCCCTCTTTACCTCATTTTTTGTTTAAAATTTGCTACCAATTGTTGAATTCAAAAATCAACAATTGGGATGAGTCTGTGAAGAAGAAAACTACAAATTTATTTTTCCAAATAATAAAAAGTACAGTTTATCCAGAATTGACTCTTTACATTTCAATTGTCCAACCCTCCGTTTTGCTAATTTTAGATGACTACAAATATACAGATTGTGGAATAACGTGTGTAAAGGTTATACTGGAAAATGTGAATTTTGAAAAAATATTAAATTCTGGACATGTCGACATTTTCACGACCAATTTAATCGCAACATTGTCATTGGACAATTTAGAAACTGAAAGTTTGACCAAAATTGTTGAATGTCTTCTTTTCATCCATACCAGGGAAATGAATGCAAATAAAAAGACGTCAAATTTTGGAAAAGTAACTTTTAATACTTTTGATAAGCTTGTAGCAAGAATAACATCAAACCTCGTGTTTTCAAAGACTGAATCATTTCTCACAAATTGCATACATTTTTTATCTAAATGTAAAGAATGCGACCAAGAAAGATTTGCACTAAATACCACGATTATTGTCGATTCAATAATAACCACAATAGTCCAACAGAATTCTGGTGAATATAGGAAAATTTGCCTTGATTATATGCAACTTTTATCAAAAAAAGAATCATTTTTCTACGACTCACACATGAGTCTTGTAAAATGTCTTTTTTCGTGTATATTAAAAGAGGAGGGTGATTTTGTTCATTTTATTGATACAATCAAACGAATAAGAGACGAGTCTCTGGAGGCTGCTTTATTTTGTAAAGAAATTTGTGAAAAATATAACGTTATTTTGTGAAAATTGAATTTTATTGTTGGTTTTTTTCAACAATTTCTTTTCCCAGAATTGACAACTAAAACAGTTTTTTAGGAAATTTAAAAATATTAGGTTAAGATAATATATTAGGTATTACAGTTTTAATAAATTGGCTCGGTTTTAAAATTTCTGTGGTCATGTATGTAATTTTCCTCAAGTCATACTTGTCCTAAAAGAAATTGTACTTCAAATTTAAATATTTTTTATTAATAGATATCTACTTTTAAATTTAGTTTACCTTCATGTATTCACAGAGGTTGTTATATTCTACATAATTTCCACCACCAGTAACAAAAACAAAAATCTAAAAATTTTAAAAATCAATAAAATGTGTTTAAAATTAAAAATGTTTGAATAAAAAGTACAAATTTCATGAAATAAATGATTAAATGTGTTTAAAATTGAAAATGTTTGAATAAAACTTCAAAAACAAGTTAAATTTTAATTATTTTATTATTACCTCTGAATATGGAACGTGTTTATCAGAAGAAGGTGGACTACAATTTTAATTTAAAAAAATTGAAAACAAAAAAGAGTACTGCATTTGGTCTGGTTTCGTTGGATCGATAAATCCAAATTTCTGCGATTTGGCGTTCAAAACATCATGGACAATTTTGGTTAATGGTAATTTCTAAATTATTTTTTATTTCTTGAATATTATATTCTTACAGAACATTCTGTAACGATAATTATGAAATTATTGAATTAAACTAAAACAAAAAAAATTACATGCTTCCCTTGAGTCAAATTTTTAACACCTGACATGGCGAAATGAGAAGCCGAAGATAAAAGATTAGAAAACATTCTAAAATTAAATTTTCGTAAAATTTAAAAAAACAAAAAAACTTTATAGTTTTTGTGGTCCCATCTTCCAAAATATTAGGATCTGACGACTGTTTTTTGTGAGTAGGTAAAATTTCAACATTTGCTTTTTTTACAGAGTCGCAAAAGGCTTTAATGTATTTTAAATTTAACGTTTCTTTGCATTTTAACTGTAACTCAACCATTTTAGGCTAAAATTACACAATAAAAAAAATATTTAAAAAAATAATAAAAAATTCATAAAATAAATTACCGAAATAAAATCACAAATATACGCCAATGTTAATAATCTTTCAACATCTTGATCCATTTCATCTTTAAATTTTAAAATTAAAAATTATAATTAATAATTATACTTTAAATTTTATAATACCGTTTATATTTTCTATTATTTCCTTGAGAGGTTTGTCCTTTTTAAAAAAAGATAAAACAAAATATTGAAATATTTTTTTTAATTTAAAATTTAAAATTACAATATTCTGATTTGTGGACATTATTTTTTCTTCACACTCGAAAAAACTATCAATTTTCCTACCCTATAAAAATAAAACAAATTTCTAAAAAAATCTAAATTAAATTTAAAAAAACCTTAATTTTGTTCAATAGAGCTGTTGCTATATTCATGTGCATGTCTACCAGTCGTTTTTTGTCGAGAAGTTGAGGTAATGTGCTAAAAATAAAAATTAAATAAAAAATTTTAAAAATAAAAAAACGTCACTTATATAAATACATAAAAAAGTCATTACTTGAGAGCATTTGACAGTTGAGAAGCTTTATCCGACGAGTTATCTTCTGTAGTCTAAAATACAAATGTAAAAACTACAAAATAATTTTTATAAAAGCACAAAAATACAAAATTTTTTAGGTTCTTAATTTTATCTTCTTCAGTTTTATAACGCTCCAATTCTTCTTGAATCGATTCTGCTAAAAGCGGGAAAAAACAATTTTTATGACTCATCCAAAATTCGTCAGTTGCCGGTAAGTCGTATTCCATTAATTTGGAATTTTCGTCATTATAAGACACTTTATTCAGTTTAAAGTCCAACAAGTCGCTCACTAAAGCTTCGTAAAACCAAGTGTGTTGGATACACGAAGATAAATCCATGTTTCGATCCACAATGATCAATAAAGGACGGCTAGAAATACAAAATTTTTAAAAGTTTGTAATTTTATCAATTTTACTTTGAAGTATGTTTGATATTTTCAGTATTAGTAAAGAGGTTGTTTCTCACGTCTTTTAGACTTTTTTCAAGCCGCGTGCTCAAATTTCTGGCAATCATTTCTGAAGCGTGGCCGGTATTATACTGAATATAAGGTTTTATTCCTAATTTTTTTTTTAATTAATTATTTAAATCTATTATTTATTAAATTTACTATTTTAAAAAATTTTTGTTACCCAACGTCACCAATACGTTGAAAATCCCTTCCACTATTTCGGAAACTTTTTCAGATATTTCATCTTCATTTGCAACACAGCTATTGAGAGCTATTTTAAAAAGTAAATAAACGAACTAAAGGATTTAAAATTAACAAAAATTGACTAAAAAAACTAAAATAGCGTGAATTAACAAATAAAAGTATTTAAAATTTAAAAAATTGAAATAAATATACAAAATATCGTGAAATGACCAATAAAAGTATTTAAAATTTTTTACTATAAAATGTGTCTTTAGTTTTCACTTTGGAAGCCTCCAAGACCAACAAATCCTCTTGAAGCGAACAAAAATCGCAATATTGATCATACACCTTAATAACCCTTTCAGAAACGCCATATTTAAAAGACATTTCCGCCAATTGAGCTAAAAAACTCTTTGAAACACTACAAGTGAAATTAAAATAGTAAGTCTCGTATAAATTGCTGGAAAAGTCCTTTTGGATCAAGTTTAAGTTATCTTGAGAAGGTTTAATAAAATAAACTGCTGGAACATCGGATATACATTCTCTGTCTCCTTTAATATCTCTAAAAATACCATTAAAAAATAATTTAAGAATAATTTTTAATACAAATGTAAAGTGATTCCATTATCTCTTAATTTTTTCACAGAAAAAAGAGGAGATATAATATCACGTCCTGGCGCATCATAAATGAGAATCTAATTTTTTTAAAAATTAATTTTATTTACATTTTAAAAGAAAATGATTAAAATACTTTCCATTCTGGAAATTTGTCGGCGGAATCTGCTTCTTGACTATTGAAATTAAACATTTTCAACAACTTTTCTAAAAAATGTATATATTATAAAAATTTTTAAAATTTTTAAAATAATTAATACTCTTTTGCACATTTCGAGCACTCTCAACGTTGGTCATTAATCTTTAATTGTAAAAGTTTTTTACAAAAAGAGATTTTAATTTAAATTAAAACATATTTTTTATAAATTTAATAAACTTTTATTTATTTTAAATTTCTTTGGAGATTTGTTATTTATCACATTTTTTACTCTCGAAAAATATAGTTATTTTTTTGTGAAATTAAAATTCATTTTTTACTATTGATTCAAGAAATACATTTTAATAAAAGTTGTTGAAATTTAAACAAAAAATTTAATTTTTTAATTCTTCAATGTCGAATGATAGAAAATACGATATCGTGGTTTTTGGAGCCACTGCATTTACTGGCAAATTTGTGGTACGCGAAATGCTTGAAACAAGTGGTGAAATGGGGAATGTTAAATGGGCTATAGCTGGTCGTAATTTGGACAAAATGACGTATATTTTGGAAGAATCTAAAAAATATGTTGAAGGTGTTGATTTTCCTACTGTTGATATTATCGTGGCCAATGTTGACGATTATGAATCTCTTGTTTCGATGGCTCAACAGACGAAAATTGTGATAAATATTGTTGGTCCTTATGGTGTTTATGGAGAGGCTGTGGTGAGAGCTTGTGTCGAAAATTGTACTACTCATTTGGACATTTCTGGAGAACCAAGTGTATTTTTTTTTTTGAATATTTTTCATTTTTTTGGTCATCATTTTTGAAGTTTTAATGTAGTTTTTGGAAGAAATGCAATTAAAATACAACGCAAAGGCCAGGGAAAATAACGTTCATGTAATAGGATCTCTGGGATTTGACAGTGTGCCGGCTGACGTAGGATTGGAGTATTTTAGAAGGAGATTTGATGGTTTGGATTTTTATTTATATTATAATAATTATTAAATGTTCAGGGATGATAAAAAAACTAGTACCAGTATGATTTTGTTGGTAATTTAAAAAAAATTTCATCGAAAATATTAAATATTTTAATTTTTTTAAAAATTAACAGAAAGTACTTATTAATTTATCATCCCTGTAAATAAATATTATAAAATTTTTTGCCAGGTCATTTAATTGCATGTGAAAGTTATTTGGACTTTAATAGTGGAACTGAAGTTGTAGAGGTGATTTTATAAATTTCCAACTTAAATTTGTTACAAGAATCTATTTATTTAATAATATTAATTTAATATTTCTAGACGCCTTATGTACATACTGGAACATGGGAGTCTATTTTAAACAGTTTGAGATCAAGTACATTTAAAAAAATTGCATCCGTCAGATCTAAACTGTTTGATGGAAGGCTGAAATATCCGTTGAATTATTTGAAAAAAAGGTATTTTTAGGATTAAATTTTAATGAGTTGCGTCAATAATCCACTGGATATTATTATTTTATTTATAAATACATCTTGAAAATATTTTATTTTCGGTAGCAATATAATAAGTTATTTTATTCATTTACGCAGAGTAAAAAAATCAAAATTTGAAAAAAAGTGAAAATTAGTTTTTTTTATCGGTTGTTTCAGCAAATTATATATTCTTGATTTTTACACTGTAAATATTAGTTACTGACTTTACCAATTTATAAAATGTTTTTTAAAAAACCTAAAAACGTAGTTGAAATCTCAAAAAACTAGGTTTTTTCCATCTCTGATCCATTTTTCACTACACCTAATATACACTGTAATACTGTGTATTAACTTTTAATATTTTAGAAAGGTCCATTTCAGTGACGCTGGAAAAGCTTCAATACCGTTTATGGGAAGTGACAAATCAGTGGTTCAAAGGACTCAACGATTTAACGTGGAAAATGGAGTGACTGTCCATCCTGTAATCTTACAAGAAATGTTAAATTATTTTTTAAGATATTATATAAAAATATAATTATATAAATTTTTAGGTTCAATACTTGCCTTATATGGAATACAACCACTGGTTCAACATTGTGGGATTGTTTATTGCGGCTTCTTTTTATTATCTACTACTCTGTTTACCATTTGGAGAATATCTTTTAAAAAGGGTTATTAAATTATAAAAAATAAATTTAAATAAGCTATTTATTAGGGTGTCACAAAATTTTACTTTTTTTTGATAATCGTTTGCTTGATCTTTATAAAGAAAAAAAATTTATTGTGAAAAAATTGTATAAAAATATTCACTATCTTGATTGCAGTGGTCATTCAAAATACAGCAATCAATAAATAATTACTATTACAGCAAATACTAGTACCCCGTGTTAAAATCATAATTTAATCACATTTATTAATATATATACCAAAAATAATCTTAAAAATCGGACTGTAATTTAGTCTTGACCGCTACAATAACAAAAACAATGAATTTATCATGTGTTATAATTTAAGTGTTATATTATATGGTCTATATTAACGTTAATTGCATATTTTAAGGCGTTTTGAAGAGTTTTGCTATTTTTGGCCTTTATTTTGTCCCTTTTTTAATATTTAAAATGTCTTTTAAAATAATATGTCTTTATCAAACATTTTCATAATTCTAATAATACTATTTTTTCTGATTCTAACGAGGAGTAAATGGATATGGTTAAAAAAATTGCTGTTTTTATTCTATTTTAAAATGTACTTTTTGAAATGAAATTTTAAATATATGCAATTATATTTGTTTTATAATGGAGAAACACCTCTCAAGTGTTTTGTTGACCCATGTGGCACCCTAACGTTTATAATAAATTTAGTTTCCCTCTTTTTTTACGTTTGGAATATTCAGCAAAGAAGGTCCATCTGAAACGAGCGTAAAATTTTATATTAAATATTGTATTTATAATTTAAATAGATGAAGAATAGCAAATTTTGCGTTCGATTTCTCCTCTATGGATCATCAGATAGACATGTTGTAAATAAAGTCGACAAAACTGTTGTTGCAAAAGTTTGTGGGCCAAGTAAAAATTTTAAAAATTAATAAAATTAAAATAAAAAAATTTATATATATATTTAATATCAGACGCTGGATATATTGGGACTGCGAGAATGATTGCAACAGCGGCTTACACAGTACTTTTGGAAGGAGTTCCAGGAATAAAGTAATTTTTTTATTTAAAAAACGTATTTACCTTTATCAGTAAGCTTCTTTTATTTTTCTTCTTGGTTTATCATTACAAGTAAATATTGACACTGTTTATGGCACCATTTTTTTACAAAATGAATAATTTGTTGCTAATTTTTGCTCTACTCAACTGTATAGCGATAATAACGTCCACTGAGGAGGACGTTGTTAGTGAAGAATATGAATATTCTAAAGTTTCAATAGTTGATGGAGTTTTAATCACTGAAAGGAAAATTTTGACTTTACAAAAAAATGAAAATGGAAACGTTGTGGAAAAGGAAAATGATAAAGATGAGAAACCTAGACCTGTAAAAACGAGTCGTAAAATACATGCATCTCATATACCCAGAATTGCAAAATTAAACAAAGATTCCAATGGAAAAGCGGTATACGGAGAAACAAAATTCACAAATATGCCATTGTGGAAGTTTTACAAGTTGTATTTGCCAAGACAATTGAACAAAGGAAGTGGATATGACAATTTTAAAAAGGCGAAAAAATATACAATTGAGAGTTCTATCGGTGTTGTTACAGATGATGAACATTTCAATTGGGTAGACGAAGGTGCTGTTAGTCCCGTTAAAGACCAGGGAGAGTGTGGATCTTGTTGGACCTTTTCCGTGATTGGGGTAGTAGAAGGTAGTTATGCAATCAAGTACAACACTACATATTCCCTCTCGGAACAACAACTGCTCGATTGTGACAAAATGAACTATGGATGCAATGGAGGTTTTCCAATGACGGCTTACAACACCATTTTTCAAATGGGAGGGCTTGAAACAGAAGACGACTACCCTTACCATCCTTTTGAATC
This sequence comes from Coelogynopora nodosa, assembly GCA_034780555.1. Classification (NCBI taxonomy): domain Eukaryota; kingdom Metazoa; phylum Platyhelminthes; order Proseriata; family Coelogynoporidae; genus Coelogynopora; species Coelogynopora nodosa. The sequence goes on from JAUZND010034893.1 coordinate 19,097, forward strand.
TACGTGTGCCTTTGATAGTGCAAAAGTATTGGCTAAAATTCACGGTTATAGCAGCTTGTCTCAGAATGAAAATTTAATCAAAAAGTATATCCGTAATGTTGGACCAGTATCCGTCTGTATTGACGCGTATGGTTTGCCTGAATATAAAAGTGGAATTCACTTCCCAGTGGAATGTTCTAGCGAGTATATAGATCATGCTGTTTTGCTGGTGGGTTATGGAAGTGATAATGGGACAGATTACTGGATTGTCAAGAATAGCTGGGGACAAGATTGGGGTGAAAATGGATATTTCCGAATGACTAGAGGAGTCAATGCTTGTGGTATTCGCGAAATGGCCAGTGTCGCTCAAGTTAATTAAAAGTTATTTGTTTTTAATAAAAAATATACCTTATTTGTTTAAAGTATCTAAATTTTACATTCTAAAACCTTTATTTTATTTTATTTTAATTTATTTTATTTTATTTTATTTTCCATATCAATTTGTATTATTTATTTAGCGGAGGTGTGCTTACTCCTGCTGCAGCTTTAATAAATACATCTTTTGTGAATCGTTTGGAAAAGAGAGGATTTAAATTTACAATGGAAAAGTGATAAATAAGTTATTGGTGCGTTTTTGATTTATATTAAAACAGTGAAATTAATAATTTGGAATTAAATTGATTATTGTTTAATCTCTTTTCTCCAATTTACCTTTATTTCATTTCTTTATAACAAAATTTGTAACCTTACCTCTATTTTTAAAAATACTTTTTTTATTTGTACACTCTACGTACATGAACAATGTACTCTGTAACAAGCATCATCAGAGTATGTTTTGGGGTTTTGTGTGCCTTTGGAGTTTTACCTTTTATTTTGATACTATTTTTTGTATCAATGGTTTTAGCTTACCCGTTTAACAAGTGTAGTCATGTTGAAAAGTTTATTTATGCTCTGTATCAAGCCACCTTGATTTTTGTTTTTGAGAGAAGCAACCCGTCATCAGACTTTAATTTGTATGGCGATTATATAAAATGGTTGAACGAGAAGGAAGGTTGTATAATAATATCGAACCATCAATCATACAGTAAATGGCTTGACATTTTTTTTATTTTATTTTTTATTTTTTGAATTTTAGTCGATTGGATTGTGATTAATTTCCTTTGCATTCGCAGAAATTTCATGAACCTAAGCAACATTTCTTTCATGCTCAAAAACTCTCTCAAATATGTGCCCGTTTATGGTTTCTATTTTTATATGGTAATTACAATTATAATATTAATCAATGTAAATATAATATATGTATTAATTACAATTTAATGTGTAAAATTTATAGTATTTTGTTTGTTTAGCATGGGTTTGTATACGTGTCGAGGGGAGCTCATTCTGCCAATAATACGAAAAAACAACTCGAGATATTAGCCCAATCAGAGACCAAGGTAAATAATTTTTAGTTTTATCAAATATTAAAATATTAAACTAGCAAAATCTCGTAATTTACCCAGAAGCCACTTGTTTTAGCCAAGAAAAGTTTGAATTGAGTGTGCAATATGCCAAAAGTTTGGGTATAATTATTTTTATAATTTATTATTTAAAATAAATTTTTTAGTTTTAAAATTTAAAAATTTTTGTGAAAAATATATAAATTTATTTATTTATAAATACATTTTTCATGTCAAATAAAATATAGTGATTCTTTTAGGACTGAAACCACTGAAAAATTGCCTTTTTCCGAAACACAAAGGTCTTGATTTATCCTTACAAGCGTTGGATAAAAAACTCGACAGCATTTACAACATTACCGTCATTTATGAGGATGTGGTGACGCATAAAAGAATTTTACCCAGATTAACAAGTGATGTGAAATTTAATTATAATTTTAATTATTAATTTATAATAAATTTTATATTTAGCAATGCTTATTGGAGAATCTTACAAAACCCATATTCATATAGAGCATATTGATATGAATCATTTAAAAAAAGAATTGAAAGATTCAAATGCCTCCAACGTATTACAAAACTGGTTATTTGACAAATTTACATTAAAAGACGGGTTTGAAATTCAAATTGAATGCATTTATTTTAAATTTTTTAAATTTTTTTAGTTGTCTTTTTTTAATATAGCTTATTATTAGACTCATGGAAAATTTCGATGATGATAAAAGTAAATGGGGAAAAGGTTTTAAAACCCCCTGTCCAACAATGTCAACCGCATTATCATTTTTTACAAGTCTCGGGATGATTTTATGTGGAAGCTACGTCTTTTTTTCACTAGGAACGACAGGTTGTTGGTATTATGTGAGTGCCTTATTTATAATGGTTGTAACCGTTACTGTATATGGCATAATCAATATTAAATAGATATAAAAAAATAATATAACAGTTTAATAAATAATTTCGTTTTATAATGGCATTAATAATTGTCATCCGCTGTACAGTAGCATTAGAGTCGTGTAAGTTGATAATGTTATTCCATTTACGGGAAAAGCTCGAATACCGGATATGAGAGCTCCTCTAGTAAAAACCTAACAATATTTTTAAAAATTTGACCACAATATCGTGAGTCACATTTTTAGCTCGAATGTTGAATATATTATATAATTTTTTTTAAATTCTAAAATTGTTTAATTTTTTAATTTTGAAGTCTTTTTGAAACGTGTATTAGACCGAGTCAATTTTTTTAATTTAATGGCTTAGTATAAAAGATGTGGAGTATATACATACATATTTACATGTCAAAGGATTTAATTTTTTAGAAGGAGGAACCGTTTGAAAATTTAATTTATAAAATTATAATTTTTACACGTGACCGGCTGTAACAGATCAGAAATTTTAGTTTAAAATTAAAATTATTGTTTATTACCCTTAGAAAAAATTATCCGATTTTACAAATTAATTATTTTACTAAAAATTTAAAAAGGTCATTCGACCACTTATTACTAGCTGCTTCGCGAGCTTAACATTTCTACATTTTTTAAATAGATCTAAAATATTTTTATTTTACCATATATAATATATGATATATTTTAAATAATTAAATTTAAATGCACGTCAATGTTATTTAATTTCGAACTTCGTCCCTGCTCGGTATACTCGGATTCA
>JAUZND010034904.1:0-22170 GCA_034780555.1 Coelogynopora nodosa
GAAAAGCACCTATTAATGATGGCCGCCATTAAAGCTAGAAAGAAACATCATCACAAGTTATTAAAACGTCTGGCTGCAAAAAGAAGAAAGTCTAGATGTGTAAAGAACTGTGTGAATTTCTTAACGTTACTTATATATATTATATATGCATATATATAATATATTATGTATATTGTTTTCATATTTATACATATAATACCATCATTCTATTAGAGCTTCCGTTATTAATTTTTGTTTTTAAAAATCTGAAAAGAGTTTATTATTGTTTAACTTTTACTTGCTGCCTTGTATTATATATATATATAGCTATATGATATCATGTTTCATGTAAATTGCCGGTTTATTGTACATATATATATATATATATATATCCATCATATACATCCATAAATTTTATAGTATTTTATACATAGGTATATGTCATTAACATATATTATACATATATGCATATGCTTGATAATTGTTTTTATTATATTTATCTACGTGCTTATAATAACAAATACCTACATTATTAATAATAATAATATGATTTAAGAATTAATTTCAATAAATAATCATTTGTTAATAAAACTGTACATATGTTCTTCTGGACAATTTAACAACAATGCGAATTAGTATTACATATATTATATACTGATGATTTCGGTTTGAATGAATTCTAAATATTAACGTTAAAACAGGTTGACATTTCACCCCTCAATGTAATTTACTTTTAATTACACGAAGACGAAATCTCCGATCAGTCTAAAATATAAGATACTCATAATGCACACCATCAAAAAAATCTTCCCCGCCGCGCAGACTCCGGGTATAGTGCAATGGGTGGCTGTATTTCCGTAATTTTTAAATAGCACCAAAATTATGTCGAAATTAACTTATTTTAACTTATTAATAAAGAGTTAACTTAATTCAGCTAATGTCGGGAATATGGCATGCTTCAGATTTATTTCTGAAATATACTTCTGAAATACAAATATACTTCTGAAAATACCAGTAGTACATTAGCAGACTGAACAGTTAATGTTGAGACTAGGTTATAAAGAAAAGAGATTTCACACTAACAAAGTTAATTCATACACTTACAGAATTGTAATCTAAGACATTTGTAATTAAAATGTTTTGTACAGTTATCCAGAAAATTAGTTTTTCTTGTCATCTATTCTTTACTTTTTGTAAAATCGTCCAACGTTTTCGTGATCTATTTTTACATTAAGTAGAAGTTAATGTCAATATTTTAGCATCTTATTTTTGTCTTAATAAAACTATAGAATTTTGTAGGAAATATCGCTGTATTCTGATTAAGGTTTATGCCAATTTTTTAAAATTATGTAACACTTTCTGTCCAAAACCAATGTTTCCACTGCATCACATGCAGAGAATACAAAAATCGATGTATTATGTTCATATTGAAACCAAGCTTTATGTTATGTGTATTATTTCTATGTATCAAAAACTGGCATGAAAGGGACATAAATATTTGTTTTTTAATAACATTATTTTCAAATAATTAATATAACATACATTACAATATTACTCTTTATATATTTCAATTATAATTATTAGCTCTAAAGACAAAGTTTTATTTTAGGTAATTTGGAATGGTGGTACTTTATTACGCATTGCCATATTGTTTAATGTGAGTATTTTAATTTGCTTTTTAATCATGTTTTTAAAGGAATTAAGGGTTTTTAGTAAGGCAATCGTTTTTTTTTCATATACTAATCTACAATATTACCAAAATGTAGCCCAAAATCTTTTTGGATAATTTAGCATTTAAAAATTTATTCGGATAGTCATTTCTAAGATTTAACTTATTTTTATTAATTGTTACTTCATTAAATGAGATTCCATTTCAAAAGGAATTTTCTTGTATGTTTAAATACTACGTATGTAGTTTAAAACACGAATATTTAGGTTTAACAATTTATCATTCATAAGCTCTGTTTAAAATCGGTATGTGCTATTTTCAATATAGTAACCGCAGGCATTATAATTATTTAAATAATAAATTTTCTGTTTCTTATATTAGATTTGAAACACATATTTTGAAATATTTTTTCAAATTAAACAACTAATAGAGAACATTAATTAGTTTTTCAATTAAATCTTGTGAATGGAATATATTTTAAATGCGCCTCTTAATTCCGTGCTAGTGTTAATAAAATAAAATCCCAATTTTTTTATTATTTAGTGATCACTTCCTAATAGGCATAGCTTATCTTTCAATACCCCCGATTCTACTATGCAAGCGAATCAGTAGTAAGGTAAACACCTCTCCACTGCCCCCCCTCCCCTCATGACATCAGGCGTCAACCCCGGCGACAGTCCCCTAGGCAACAGCAGTCATCTAGACGATGTGATCGCTTGTGTCGTGTCCGACGCCGCCGCCTACGCTGACCAGCCGCCCGAGGCCAGGGAACTACCCGAGCTGGTGCGCAGCTCCAGCAAGTCAAGTTCCAGCGGGGGCAGCAGTCAGATCCCGCCCCCGCCTGGCATGAGTACCCCCACCCCACCCAGCAAAGCTAGCCCAGGGATCAGTATGCATCCGGGGGGGAGCTTTGCGCCACCGCCACCCCAGTACCACCCCAGTAGCGGGCCGGTGGGTGTGTTTCATCCTCAACCCCCACCGCAACAGCAGCAGCAACAGCAGGTGACCTATCAGATGGTAGCGGGAGTGCCGCCTACACACTCACCACAGCAAATGCAGCAGATGCAGCAACAACATATGCATCCCTCCTATCAGGTGCAGATGCAACAGCAGCAGCTTCCGGGTGAGTTACTGTCACTGGTCCTTCCGCTAATTATTGAACAACGGTACCACAAAATTTAATAGAAAAGGTATTAACATGACAAATAGAATTTCATTGAGTTTTTGTACTTAATCGCTTATTGGCATAATGGCTAGACTTTAACGGACACGTTATTTTCAGTGCACCATTTTATTAGAATATGTGTGGTATTTGTATAATTCTTAGCATAGTTATATATATTTCTAAGTAACTTAGCTGTGGTTACAAATGGTAATAATTCGAAAAAAGTTTTAAATTATTTTCTTACTATTTTTAACACTAGTAGATTGTGTTTCAGAATGGTATCAAAATATGATAATAACATACAAATTAATCGATATCCATCTAAGAATTTGTTACTTACACGGAGGTTTCGATAATTTTAATTCGTATACCAGTCTCTAGGAACCCCGTTTAAAAAGGAATTGTTTTTTGTGTTATATTTAATATTCCAGCTGTGTTTCTTGAGTCGTCTCTAATGAGTCGTTTTTTGAGTCGTCTCTAATTGCCTATAATATGCAAGGAAAAATCGAGAATTGGTATATTTCTCAATTTCTTACGCCGCTTTTCTATATTTTATTTTTCAATTTTATATTTGACATCTAAGTAGTCTATATGGAAGCTTTTCTTTTGGATATATGCATTTAGTTTTCATTTATTATATAATTAATCGTCTGAGCTGTTTAAATATGAATTGCTTTTGTAAATATAATGTATATCTAAATATATTATAAATATTTACATGTATTTTGTGACAACAATATGTTTTTGTGTTTTAAAAATACTATTTAAACAACCAAAAATCCAGTCTTAGACAAACGAGAAAAAATGAAAATTGGAGTCTGGAAAAGTTGCAGAAACCTTGAATATATTGTATTTGTATTCATTTTTAATAAAATAAATCTAAATTAATAGAAATCCACAGTCCATGTGTAGCTTTTTGTGTATTTAAATTTTATAAGACACCATTAGACAGTTATTGAAATGGTGATGATTAAAATAAATATTATTAAATTAAATACTCCGGATAGTTTTGTAACATTTCCATTGATATTCCACTTATTTTGTATCACGATCCTAAAGAGTTACGCATCGCGTACAGGATAATTAAACTTGTACGATATATTATATTAGTGTAAAAGTGGTTACCTTAGGCTATTATTTTAGTTAGCATTTATAATGAATATGTTACTCACAATACAAATAATAAGATAAATAGATTAAACGTAGTTCAAAGCAATGAGTGAAAGACACTCATTTATAGTGTGTCTTATCACACTTGGTACAAACAATGTGTCTGCGATTGGGAATACGTTGAAACAAGGAAAATTGGAGAAAGGGATTAATTCCAGTAAAAAAAACTTGGAATTTAGCAATTTACGGAATAAAAAGTGAAAATATAATTCTAACATTTTGTTGTCTATTATTTATAAATAATCCCGCAGTTCAACATGTTTTGTCACTTTTTTTATCATATTGCAAAAAAAATATTCTCACGGAAGAATTATATATAAACATGAAATTTTAAATATACACAATATTATTTAAATTGGTGTTTGCTTTAAAATTATCATAGTTGCTATAGCTAAATATCTGGTCAAATATTCATTGATTGGAATAGTTCATGATGATGAATTACCCTAGTTTTATATGCTTTTGTATTAATCACTATAAAGTTTAATATTTATGTATGAAAATTCTATAACTTCGTTATAATAAATTAATATCTAACTACGCATCATAATATGCTTTCAGTTGTAATAAAATATTTATACTCTCGTTTGTTTATAGTTGCCATAGTAGCCTACTAGTAAATATTCGTGATCAAATATTTTTTAGTTCAATGTTTTACAATTTTATTAAACTATAGAATTGTCAAAAGGGTATTTAAACAAATATAGATTTAAATATATATTTTTCTTATTGCTTAAAAACTGTTGCAATAAACAAGGAAAATTACTTTAAGAGAAACTAGAATTTAGGTTACAGCGTGAACTCCCTGTTGATTAGTTAAAAGATTTAAATTATGATTCCTCTTATTTGCCATATGTCGGTTTTAAGTATGTGTTTTTTCAAATTGCTTAAAATTTTTGTTTGTAGACAGAAAGGAATAAAATATTTATTTAATGTCATAGGTATTTTATTTTATATTGTAACTCCGATTTGTTATTAATTTTAGTTATATCTATGTTTTTTGTAATTAGTTGTAATTAATTGTTTGATTTAAATGTAAATTTCACTGTGTATTACAGAACGAATATTATTTAGGAAAGTGTGGTTTCATTTAAACGACATTGATAGATTTGAATTCTCAGTGAGTTCAGTGTATACATTTTAATAAAAAATGGCAATCTTTATCTGATGATAATATTAATATTATTCTTAAAACTGAAATAGATTTCATCATATCATTTTAGAATACCCTTAAATGACTGATTTAATTATTTATACGGCATATTCGCGCCTTTAACATTACAGGTAGCAAACTAATAATAGTAGGTAGCTCTCAATATTTCCTTTTAATAATGATATTGTCTTGTTTATCACTTTAGCGGTAAATGTTTGATGTCACTTTTTACCTTTCTCCTTGCATTCAGCTACATATTAAATATTTTGAATAAATTCATCTTCCGTTTCAGTATTTGTATTTATTCTGGAAATTTCACTACGAGTTGAATTTTATCGAAAACTGTTTACTTACTTACGCTTAAACTAACCAAATTAAACCAAATCAGTCATTTAATTATACGCAAAATTGTTGCAAATTTGTCCAATTTTATGAACTTAGACTTTTCGAACAATTACACAACTATATAACCTACTTAATCTCGTTTCAAGTTAATAAGTTATATCTTGTGGAATCATCTAAGAAATTGTATCTGGAGTTGTGTTATCGTTTTGTTTATCTAATTACTTATTGGGCGTCTCTAATTTTGTGTATATTTGTCAATTCGAAATACGATGTACATATCGAAAATAATAACCAATTTAAAATTGTCTTTATAATTATATTAATGTTTTCGTGCGCTAATGTAAAATAAACCTCAAAGGGGGATTTTTCATTTGAATATAGAGAGAAACATTTCGTACAGAAAACATGTAATGATTGGCAAATAATTTTTGTAAAAAATATTTAGACAAATTCCATATTATTATGTTTGTAAAATTATTATCTGCAATCTCGTATTAATATTAGTACTTATTAATATAAATAAATACTAGTATCATATTTATAATAATTATTAAACATTCATATATTTTTAACACCTTGTTTATTTTTATATAGTTAAAACTGTATTTATATTAATGCCTACAACATGCTGAAATAATAAGGTCAATCTGTGCTCTGAAACTCCGCTAGACCAAAAAGTTCTAACCAAATTAAACATGTTTTTGAAATAAATGTTGTATAATGAAAAGCATGTCTAACCTATAACATCCTACTCAGGAATGCTGCAATCCTTCCCAGGCGGGCAACAACAGGTGGTGGGTCCCCCCCAGCCCCGAACCTTCATGACAAGTCAACAAGCACCACCTCGAATGTCCGTTGGACCCCCACAGCAGCAACCCCCTCAACAACACCCTCAGCAAGTCCCTGTACCTGGGCCACAGCCTGGCCAGCAGCCCCTTCTCCTGCAAGACCTGGTGAGACCGTCTCATTGGTACAGCTGAAATTGGTCCTCCAATTTCAACTCCTCACCACGCCAGTTGTTCAACATGTGCAAAATAATCCACTCTCAGTCTACTCTGATTACACTGATTATTAATGCTTAATTTGTGGTATATTACTGTTATTTTAATCAGTAGTACATCACAATAAATATATATTTTTTACTAAGACTCATTCACTTTTGCATTTTTGTCTCATTCTGGTTTTTGTTCACATTAGACGACGTCTTGATTGTTATAGTACAATCTGTTCACACAATGTCCTCACTTGAAATCACTTTGTTTGATCCTGCATCGAGTGAGAGTGCTGTGCTGTGTTACTAGTAACCTGGGTTACCCGACTTGTGTCTCGCTCATACTTGCTCCAATTCTTCCAGGTTGAACAGGAGCGCCGGGATCAGCATAGAATTGCTCTCACCAATCGACACGAGTCACAGCATGTTAACAACTGAACTGGTTCGACCTTACTCCGCTCTGATACACCTCTCTATTTTATATTAATTTTCATTACTATTTATTCTTCTTAACTTTAAGTGATTGATGAGCCTTTACACCAAACGAATCAAATGTGTGAAAATGAGTTATTGATAATAATGCGACGTATGTTTTTATTTATGATAATATTAATTTATGTATTAGACATTACCTATATTTACATGCCAGTGCAGCTATTACTGTTTTTGTTAGACCTGTTTTCGTACTTTCTTCATTGTCTGTTAGCCTCGCCTTACAAGCGGTCATTTTTTGTATCACAACTGCTTGTTCATTCTCAATTTATAATATGTAATGAAAGTTAATGCAATGGGTTATACCCTTCCTTATGAACTTGCTACTTTTAATATTTATCATTTTGTTTATCATATCTCTCCCATCATGTCTTCATCATTATATATATATATATATACAATATCTTAAGCATTGCCAATACCATATTTGTTAGCAAAAATCACCGTATCTTGCTTGCATAATACAATGATGTATTCATTTGCTAATACAAAATGTAAGCGTTTGCTAAATTATTGAATATTCATTGAATGTATTTTACCAGTAAATGTATCATTTCGAAATATAGTCTATTACTTGTTTTACAATAACCCGTTTTTTACAGTGCATGGTATAATTTTCAGAAAAATAGTTTTTCGTTTTTTCTTTATAACCACAGATAAGATCATTTTTTATATATTATAATTGTTTAGAGTCGTTTGTGTGACTTCAGTCCCTTGCATACTCCATTATTTTAAATGATTGTCTCATTTTAAACATAAATTCATCTAATGTTAAGTTTCTTAATTGAGTTTAATTAAAATGGAAAACAATTTTAATACTGAATATAGTAATGCAAAATTCAATAAATATGCAGTTATGATATTTAGTAGAAATATGTTTAATGTTCCTGTTTGAATGCGGATTTCTGAGGAACTTATAATTGAGCTGAATTTTTTTAACTTGCTATTTTGTGTAACTTATATAGGACATCTAAACTATTTCGATATAAGAGATAATTCTCCATATAGTGAGCATTACACATTTTTTATTAATTAGCACATGAAGTATAAAGTTTGAAACTGCTCATAATTTACATTATACCTTAATGTAATTACATGAATTTATGTTATTAACTGCGCATATTATTGTTTGGTTAAGTTTTAATATTATACCATAATGTAATTTATTACAATTTCAATATTATTGTAAAGTAGAGCATCATATTTAGTTGTTTTATAAGATCAAATATCGTTTTAAATATTTCAATATATAGTCTTTAAATCTCAATGCTTTAAAGTCTTTCATAACAAATTAATATCGTTTTATAGTTACAGATCGATGTAACTTTTTTATAATAAATATATTAAATAAAGCTTATTTTGATTGAAATACTTTTTTTAATATTATTTGAGAATATAAATGACACATTTTTCTTTGGATCACTTCTCATTTAAGTTTGTGAATATAATGTAGAATTTATGCTCCAGAATAACAAAACTATAAATGAACAGGTTAGTTTGGTATTTTTAAGTGATTATAGAAAGTAATATAAAGATTCAAATATCCAACAAATGATAAGCGAGATTAAACTTAGAATAATAGCTGGTATGAAAAAAAATAAGTCATGTCTTTATAAGACGGTCTTACAAGACACTGATTGTAAGACAGGCTTATAAGACAAAGGCATGTCTTAAAATAATATTAATCGTCTTGGAATGTGTAACACAAGTCTTATGTCTTATTTTTATTCATACCAGCTATTCATATTAATATATTATATTAAATATATTAATAGATTATTCATATAAACATATTCTAAAATCTAGAAACTATTGCCTGTAACTTTGTAAACTGTGTGTAAGTGCAATCTCCTCATTAATTCGATGTATAATAGCACAATAAATTTATTTACATAAATATAAAATATATTTCATTATAAGTAGATACAATAATATATAAAATATAAAGAAAAATATTATAATGTATTTATATTTTAAAATGATTGAGATTAACTACATTTTTCATAACGGTAAATGCAAAAATGTAATATATATTCAAAATATTTACTAGTCATCATATCGTTAACCTCATTGAACTGGGCAACCCATCTATAAAATTTCAAAAATAACCTTAATACACCTTGTCCTAAAGTTTTAAATTTTTATTCGGTTTATTAATGCACTAAATTAAGATTTAAATATTAATTAAATCGATCAATGCAATTCCATTAATAACATTTATCGCTCCTGATAAATTGTAATTTTGTAGATAGAAGGTTTCATAATAAGGCTAATGATATTTAAACATACTTTCCGCTCTATAAACATGCGATATTTTTAAAATGTATAAAAATTAACTTTAATGTACGAATTATTTGTTTAACCGAATCAAACAATATTCAGCGTTAGAAACAATTTAGCTTCATAAATATAGATATTTTAAAATAATTTTGATTTTCTCATATGGCGTCGATTGATGTAAGATGATGTTTTACCTATAGTTGTTTCTGTAATTTTTAATTGCGTTTATTTTATAACAAACGTATAATGAAGTATTCACTAATGTTAATAATATTCATGAAACGTTGTGTTATTTTTTTAATGAAAAAAGTACATGAAATTATAGAATTTGAAAGTTAAAATATATAGTTTTTTGTTTTATGATATTTTTACAATAATTTACCTTTTTAGTAGAAAAACGACTTTTCATGTGTCTTAATATTTTATTTATTTTTTGAAATTTGTAAATTCGGTATATATTTATTATATTTAAATCCTAAGACTAAGTTAAAGTAATAACATTTACATGTTTTTTTTGTATTTAAGGTAAGTTATAAAATATTAATTGTCTAGAAAGTGTAAACTAATGAAACCATTTTATAACATAAAATAAATTTTGTAAACCACTCAAAATATTAACAAAGATTTAAAATTGTTTATCTATACTTATATATATATATATATTATAATTTATGACATGTAACAACCATATAACCTGGCTAAGACTAAGTATTATGTTTATAACATTATAAATAAAATTAAGCCACCATAAAAATACAAACAAACTAACAAAAATACATAATAAAACAAAGTAACTTTATAAGCCATAATAAATTTATTTATTATATTAAAATAGTTCATAAAGTTGAAATATAAAATATTTGACTAGTTTCTACTTTCAAGTTTATTTGTATTTTAGACAAATATATAACTACATATATAACTAAATTTAATTATTATAAACAATAGATTTTAATTGTATAAATTATTATAATTATAATATTTGTACTTTAAGCAGCAACTGAATATATATAGAATATAAGACTTTATTTAATTAATTAAAAGCTTTTAATTTAACAGATCTTCAAATATTATTCCTAACTATTTTTATTTTTTAATGTAGTCAAAAATTACAATAAATTAATTTAATAAATATTGAATGCTAATAATATATATGTTGTGAACCAATTATAAATTCAGTTTGAGTGCTAATTAGTCCAGACCAAATAAAAAATTTTTTAAAACATAATTAAATTTTAAAAATAGTTAATTTCCAACCAATTAACAATCAGTTAGACCAAATAAATAAATTATTATATTTTGTTTTATATAATAAACAAATATCAATAATACATATTAAAATTAAAATAATCCTTACAGATTAATTTAATATCCAACTCTGGGTTTCTGCAAACTGATTTAACTAGTAACAAAGCTACAACTGTCAATGACTCAATAAAGGGTGATGGGGCATCAAGCTAGAGTAATATAATACCCACCATAGTGCCTCTGCAAACTGATTTAACTAGTAATAAAGCTATGATCTGCCAACAATGACTCAACACAGGGTTACAGGTTTTTTTAATATTTGCTATGTATGGATTTCTATTTAGTCAAAGTAGAAATTGTTTTTATTTTGTCTGAAGCAATTATAAATCTTCTTTATTTAATCTTATCAAAATTTAATTTTTAATTTCTCTATAACAGATATAAAAAAAAATTGTCAAAAATACTGATTTCTTTTTGGTCCAGACAAAATGGAAATAGTTTTTTTTCTCTTCTGGACTAAATATAAATTATTTTTATTTCTCATATGTATACCAATTTCTATTTGATCCAGACCAAATATAAATCTATTTTATTGAAGCAGGGTAGCAAGTTAGGATAAAATATTACCTGCCACAGTATTTCCGCAAACTAATTTAAATAGTAACAAAGCTACAACCACCAATGAATCAACACAGTGTGATTGGGTAGCAAACTAGGGTAACATAATATCCACCACAATGCCTCTGCAATTTGATTTAACTATTGACAAAGCTACATTACAACTGTCATGACTCAACATGGGGTGATGCAGTACAACAAGTTAGTGTAAGGTAATACCTGCCATGGCATTGCCACAAACTGTTACCATACCGATCTATTTGGTCTGAACCAAATAGAAATTCTTTTAATTTTTTCAGAATAAATTATAAATTTACTTTATAAATTAATTACTTTATAAATTAACTTATTATAAAAATACTTTATTTCATCTAACAAAATTTAATTAAATTTTTAATTCCTTCATAACAGAGAGATTGAAATTGTTTTTATTTGGTATATATACTGATTTCCTTTTTGGAAATTCTCTTTATTTTGTCTGAACCAAATATAAATGTATTTTATTCAAGTGGGGTAGCAAGTTTGGGTAAAATGATACCTGCCACAGTGTTGCCACAAACTGATTTAACTATTAACAAAGCTACATAACCATCAATGACTCAACACAGGATGACACATTAGTGTAAGTTAGGGTAAGATAATACCTGCCACAAACTGTTACTGTCCCAACCAAATAGAAATCTATATATATGCCAAATAAAAATAATTTCTATTTGACTCAGAAGAAAAAAAAGAATTTCTATTTGGTCCAGAAGAAAAAAAGTATTTCTATTTGGTCCAGACCAAAGAAATATTGATATATATACTTAACAAAAACAATTTTTATCTTAAGATTAAATAAAGTAGATTTATAATTTATTCAGATAAAATTAAAAGAATTTCTATATTGTCCAGACCAAATAGAGATCAGTACAGTAACAGTTTGTGAAAACACCATGGTGGGTATTGTCTTACTTTGACTTGCTACTGCATCACTCCATGTTGAGTCTTGATGGTAGTAGCTTTGTTACAATATAGTTAAATCAGTTAGCGGCAATACTGTGGCAGGTATTATCTTACCCTAACTTGCTACCCCATCATGCTGTGTTGAGTCATTGACAGTTGTAGCATTTATTATACCATGGTGGGTATTATTTTTAAGAAATTATTTATTTTTCTTTCAAATTTTATTATTTTATTTTGAAAATTGTAAATAATTCATAACTGTAATGATTATATTAATATTTATTATTGTTATTTTTTATTTTATAAATATAATATATTAAATTTCTATTTGGTCTGGACCAATTAGCAATCGGTCTGAATTTCTATTTGGTCAACAACATATATAATTATCAGTTATATTATATTATTACTATATAAAGAAAACTTTTATATTTTAAATAATATATTCTTAATATTTAATTAACAGTTTATTTCATAAATAAGTAGTTTCTTTTTATATTACACAATATATATCATCCTTAATGATTCCTACATACGGTATATACCATAAATATATATAAAAAATATATTTCATATTTGATTAAATACTAAATTATTATTATTATTATTTTAAAATAGTTTATATATTCAACATACTTATTAATAATAATTTTTTATATTTTTATAATCTTAATATAACAGCCAAGGATAAAAAGAATATATTTTAACTTATTTACTTTATTTAATATTTTTGAAATAAAATACTAAAAATGTTACATCAATAAAGCAAAAATAATAATTATATCTTTATGTATATGTTTGGCTCTTTTTTTAATATAATTTTCATTTATATTTGTAATTTACTTTCTGGTTATAGAAGGCCTTTTAGAGCATAATTATTTAAATATCATTTTGAAAATTAATTGTCAATCAATAAAAAACATTCTAATAGCTAAAAATTACATGTTTAAAATAAACGAGGTGTTAGATTTGTTGATGTCGATTGTTAACAAATATACATAAAATAACTTATTATGAAAATGTATATTTAATTTTATAAATACAAAAATATACATCACAATTATTCATTAGTTTATTATTTTATCACTACAAGATCTATTTGTCATAAATTCCATTAAGTCAAAAATGAATAATTTTCATTTTTATAATTAACTTTTCCTGTTACATATGCTAGTACAAAGATTAAATATAATATTATCTCAAAAACATTGCAATATTTGTAATATTAGATCAAATATAGTTTAAGCTATAATTGATAATTGGCATTTGTGGTAAATAGACCTAGTAGCAATCATTACATAAGGGAAATTCGTCATTCTTTACTTTTTTCCTAATTTTGAGTTTCAACCATTGATAAGTATTTTTAGTATATTTTCCATTGCCACTAGGTAATATATTATTTATGTAATTATATCTCAAATTATAATAATTTTTGGGAAGATATTTTTGGAAATAATATATTTTTCACACATCTATGCAAAATACATTTAGATTACAATTGACAATACACAAACTAAAAAAGTTATTACAGTTAATTAAGAAAGATTATTAAAAAAGTTCAGTTTTTCAAAAACCACTTGAATGTTTTAAAATCACGAACATTTCTATATGTTGTGGACAGGGAGTTCCAAGTGGCAGGTGCAGCAATTTAGAAGGCTTCATGAGCTCACACGGTTCTTAGAAGATAGAATTGCAATAGTCAAGCTGCTTCGTAAACACAAATAACCATGATAACCACATCTTCAGAGAGAAATGGAGGAGTGTGGCGAAAGTTATGTAAGAAATGGAATGAACTCAGGCAAACAGAACGGGATGTGGGCAACCAACCAAAGTGAGCTATCCAAGGTGACGCCGAGTGTCTTTACAGTAGGAGATAAATTTACAGATTTGCTACTGATGTTCAGATGGGGCATCTAAAGGAAGTCAACATGAAACAGAATTAATAGCCAAAAATACATTTACATGAGACTTGACAAACTTCAAGTTAAAGGATAGACCAGATATGGGATAATAGTAATTCAAGGATTTCTTATCAAGTCCATGTTTTTTCAGCAGAGGTGTAACAACAGCCTTTTTCATGTATGTAGAAAGTGAGCGAAACAGTGGCAATAAGACATAAAATGTGTGCAAGTTCTACTCATAAGGACTTAATTATTCACATTGGAACAGGGTCCAGATCACACGTTTTCGGTTTTACACTAGCAAACTTTTCATCACTTTATCCACAGTGACTATATAAAACTAAGACCGGTACTGGTCACAATTAAAATTTCCAACCTTCACAGTAAGCACATGAGAGATGGAAATTGTCCTGAATAGTTTGTATTTTCTTAGAAAATAATTTAACAAATTCTGATGCAATATTGAAGGTGAGGCGAGTTAAACGAAGAGTATTAATTAAAGATCAGTTTTTTGGAATGTTTTCACTGTTAGTTAACGCAAATTTAGTGTAATACACATGTTTAAATTGATGAATCAGGGCTTTGACAGAATTACGCTGTGATACAAAGGCTTGACGATCAGCTGGAGCGTCAGATCTGCGCCAGATAAATTCCAATTTACGACGCTTCCGTTTTGCAGCAACAATATCATGATTAAACCAAGGAGCAGATGACAGGTGTATTGAACAATTTTTATACAGATTGCATTAATTGCAATAATAATAATAATTGCAATATTATCGTTTCACTAGTTCATACTGAAAGTCTAACAACTATTTTGAAATAGTAGCAGCTGAATGGTATGATGACATTAATTTAGGCAGCAAAAGAAAGATTGCATAAAAAGAGAAAGGATTCCATCTATCCAAGGACAACATTATTTAATAATATGCAGAACCATCTTAAAAATATGGATATGTGAGTACATTTTGAATTGATTCTCACAAATATACTTTTATATGATGTTGATAACAACAACTTAATTAACCCTTTCGCTCCTATCACACATATACTCATGATTGTATTCACACGTGTACAACAGTATCATGACAATACTTTGTTTATAAACATTTATATGTTGTGAGTTGCATAAATGAAATATGTTGCATGTACCTGCAAATGTAAACTATAGTTACACTAGAATAACTGATCTGATGATACAAGTTATTATGCACATTGATACCTTATGAGACTCATGTTTTGGGGAAAATTGTGGGCCACTTGCTAATTGTGCACAATTACTATAAAAAGGCAGCACTAAGCGCAGACTCAGTACAAACAGCAGAGAGACAGAGCACTACCGCTGTTGAATTATTCAGCTCTCATTATGAATATTGATAACTCAATTCAATAACTCTGCTTTACTGGCTTTTACTATTTATCATGTTATTACTTAAATAACTATTTGACACGACAGTGTACTCTTATAGAAATTTCTCAAATATCAGTTCTCCTTCATGCAAAATGATACATAATAACAATTAAATTCAATAGTAGATTGACAATGTACTTTTAGAGAAATTTCCAAAAAGTACTTACAGGTACAAAATACGTAGGCCCTTTGCAGTGGATTATAAGAAGCGTCAATTGATGACTATATATGCAACTTCAGAATTCTTAGAACTGATATTGAGGACCAAATACTGAAACTTTACAACATAGGCCAAAAGATATATAAACAACTTATCTAGACATATATTCAGTGTATGCAATGAATGTTTTCAATTGCTTACAAAGTTACAAAGTATTCAACTCCATTGCTCCACCACATTTGAATTGCAAGTGACCTACTTCATATATCTTTCACATTATACATATCAATACAACAGTACTACACTGATAGAATATCCAATAACTGAAGCATTGGAAGGAGACATCCTATTTGTACCTTAAATTCCCTGGATAAACACCAATCTGCATCATTGAGTGTAATTCTCAATGGAATATCGATTTGTCAACTTTATTTTACTATATTTGTTTGTTCATTATGTTTGCTGCAATTATACCAACAAAAATATTCTGATGTTATTAACATGTCATATTGGCAATATAATGACTCCTGTCCAAAAATTAAATAATATTTGTAATATGTTATCTTAATCTACAAAATACAGGTTATCTGTACACAATATGTTCTTGCAAAGCCTAAAACACACTTTACAGTGATCTTTTATAAATTGTCACAATAATTTAAAATGTTATTGTGCATCAAATTCTCTTTTAACTTTTTTTATTAATTAATCGTATCTCTAAAATATATTATGTAAATGCATTGAAACAATTAATTAGTTTTTTAATGGAACTTTTGTTTCTAAAACATTATGTAGGTGTAAAGCTTTCTTTATATTTGTAACATTTTATTAAAGTAATCCCAGAAAGCTCATTATTTGTCAAATATAACACATTTTTCAAAATGTGTACCATGCAATAAGTACAGTACCAAAAGGAAAACCATTTTCACGAGGTGTTTATTATGAAATAAAAATTTTTTTTTTGTATATTTAATGTTTATTTAAACTTTTATCTAAAAGTTATTTTTGATTTAATCATATATTTGTTTGAAAATCAGCATTTTTAGAATATTTTATATAGGAATTATTAATAAATAAATATTTTAGCAAACTTTTATAAACGCATAATTCTATAACTATATAATGTGTCCACCTTGTAATAACATACCTGGCATATTGACTATGTTTACTGCCTAGGTTTCCTAGTTAAATTGCATAAATCATGCATTTAAACATCATTATAAAGTATTAATGTTATTCATATTAAGCTATTCATGAACTCATCAGTGGCACACTAAGAAATTTGATAAGGGGTATTACCACAATTTTTTGTATGGCATTAGCTGTTCATGTAATTATATTGGGAAAGCGTCACTATATTTCATACGAAGATTTTTTTTTATCTAGTGTATATTTTTTTAGCAAAAGGATACTTTAGTTGCGCCACTGGCTGTAATGTGTGTCTGCAGTATATTAACAGTTTGAATCACTCCTATACTTTCATCTCGCAATCCTCTGTTTAACAACAATAGAAGACCCAGTTCATCAACCAGGGCAGCGCTGATGTTGTCAACTATCCCAACTTCACCTACAACTTGATCATCCCTCTGCCGTTGCTCATCCTCCTCGTCATTCTGGCCTACCTGCTCATCGTGCTGATCGGCCTGATAGTCCGCAGCACCCTGAAGAGCCGGATGCCCTGCTGTGGGGAAGCGATGTGCGGCCGGGAGGGCGAGACCGCTTGTCCGTGCTGTATTCAGATGGCGGACGCCTGCAACTGTTGCCAGGCGCACTCATTCGAGGCCTGTCTCAACAATGTCTGTCCGCAGAGAAAGGTGGGCCGGGCCGGTTATTTTTATAGTGGGACTCAAAATAGGTCTAGTTATTTCATTAATCCGTAAATTATTTTTATATATTTAGAAATAAATTTGATAATATACGTAAGTTATAGTATGTAAAAACAATTAGGGAATTGACATCATTTCGATTGACTTCATTCTTGTCAAACATATGTTTAATAATGCATTTTTATGTTTCTTTTCATTTCTTTCTAAATTCGTATTTTAAATATTTGTAATTATTGCTCAATATATCTTTAACAGACAGTATTAACGATAATTTTGAAAGGTACATTTTTAACAGTTTGTAAAAAATACTATTATTCAAGTTTTTTCAATTTAGAATATTTTTTTCCAATTTTAAAAGTTCTCAATAAACTTTAAAATAATTTCTAGACTCAAAAACAATTAAAATATCTGTATATACTATTGTAGGCAAATAAAACTAGACCTAGAGACAAGAACCCTTGCTCAACAAAAAGTTGACTGCAAAATGTGATGTGTGACCTATGCTAGATAGTCGAGTATTTATTTTACGAATTTTAATAGAATAATAGTTTATTCATTGTTAGTAGTGTGCAAATTTTATAGTCAATTTATTTTTAGTGTGAGGGCTCTTGTCGCTTGCTTTAACTTATTTTACTGTAGAATACCATTTTTCGATTGTGAAAAGTCTGCTAATTACTTTTAATAGTACACTACCTGTAAAAATATTATATTTTGATAGAATATTATTTGACTTACTCAGTGTTTATTTTCCACTTTATTTTATTTTCTACCGGTCGATTCTCATTTCTACTGTGATTGACTCACTTGAATTTGAAAAAGTCGATTTTAATGGTTTTTGCACCAAAAAAGGCTAAATTTTAAAAAATTGTAACAAGATAGATGAGCAGAGAATTGATGGGCTAATCCACCAGTATATTTTCAATTTCATGAATAGTGACATATTTTAATAAAATAACCTATTTTTCAATCTATAAACTGTCTGAGGTGTGTTTCTTTCTCATCTTTCAGTCTCACGACTGTGCGGATCTGTTCCTGTGCCAGGTCTGCACTAACACGTCCGGTACTGAGCCCTCGTGCGGGGTAAGATCCACACTTTATTCTTCTTCATTTACAAACTATTTGATTGCGCGGTTTCACCATGCTATTGTCTTATCCAGTATAATTATAACTGTTTAACTAATTGCGTTTATTGAATTCTGCATAATTTAATTTGTTAATCACATCTCCTATCTTACTTGTTTAAACAAATTTAAGAACATTATTGCATTATAACTAAAATTTACAATTTAAAAATAATTGAATTTGTATAACTAGATCTTCTGTGTTTACGTTATATACCGCCAAGTATTAAATTTCCTGCTATCAATCAAGTTATAACTAAATATTGTAATATTCAATTCTGTAGGTCAGTTATTGCATTCTAGGTTTTGAAGTGAAAAAGTGATAGCTATGCTATTATATAATATATATAAATTAAATGTTGACTTCTCTGAGTCTACAATCTTAAAAGGGAGTAAAGACTTTCGTGGCGATCATGCTAATAGAACTAACATTAACTTCGTGCAATAAATACATCATTTTTAATTGAGTTTTTATTGAAAATTGATATTGATATAAACCACAGGATTAAAATTCGAGTATGTTTACCAATATATTTATTGCGTGAAATATATCTTACTCAGCTACAATTGCAACGGAAACTTTCTTTTTTAAATTATTAATTATTTGCTTAAACTCGTAATAAATAATTCCAGAACTTATGTTATCAACTTTAGCTAAATAAATATCGAAGTCTATATATTTAAATATCAAGATAAACCCGATTGAACTTTTTTTGAGGACTAGTCATAAATATTACACTCAGACAGTAACCTAGACCGTTAATACCGGTTACACTTTTACAGATATTATTAGGCTATAGGTGTATTTCTAAATCTTTGTTTAGGGCTAATTTAGATGACACAAAAAACTTTGAAAATATCTTTATAATAATGAATATTTTCTGAATTGTTATCTAAATATTATAGAGTATATTTGTCAAAAATCTTGTCACAGCGCGCATGATAATATAAGTAAGCTATATGTTGATCTCATCTCCCAAATGTTTCAACTCTCAATTCTCAGTGGGTCGATTGCGACTGCATCAAGTCTGAATACTGCGAGGACTCCAGTTGCCTCTGCTTCCGCTGCAACTTCAGATCTTTACCGCTGGTCAACGATCCGAATGTGTGATTGCAGTGATCATTGTGGTCCTGGTGGCTTGCTGGACAACCGGGCTGTGGTCTTCTGTCTAAAAAGTGGTTAACACTGGAATCATCCTTTATTTTCTCTGGTGGCAGACGTTTAGTACATTTAAGGAGTAGCCTCAGCATCTATGTAATAATCTCTCTGTCCAGGTACTGGTTTTGTTATTAGTTTTGATTGATACTAATTTTTTTGAAATTATTTTCTATAGTTCCAATAAGTTCATTAGTTAAATAACTTTAAAACCGTATGTGTACAATCATGCTTTATAATAATTAATTTATAGATTTTCATACCAGCATTACATATCCTGATAAAAATTAATTTTATGCGTTAGTTTGTTTTGCAAAATTTGTGTTTTAAGTAGTGTTGACACGCAATGTTGCATCTATATTTATTAACAAGAATATTTAAAAATTGAGGTATGTACTCTGTAAATTTTCATCAAAATATTATTGAAACATCTAAGATTATAAATTATATCTGCCGGAAGTATACAAAAATATTATATTTTTAATATAGTTTTGTATAAATTGTAATTTCTTTTCAATTATGAACATTTTATAACAAAATTAGTTAATCGTCCACTTTTTGTCAATATTTAACTATAACTATAATGAGTAATATGCTCAACTAAAAATAGACACATTCACTAGAATCTTAATTCTTTTTGAAACTCTTCTTAAATAAATGCATTTCTAATGCATGTTTACTTTTATTTAGTGCAAAAAACTTAAACAAAATACATATCCGAAATTGTGTTAATTAAAGTTAGAAGAGCTAAATCGAAATCCAACCCGACTTTGTACAGTTATTGATAATAATAATATGTCATTTATTTTAATTATATATATATATTAATTCCTACATGTTCTTGGTATATGGCCATTAATATTGAGTACTCAAAAGGGATGTGAATAAAATTAGTGTCATACTATCAGTTTAGAACTATTATGTTTTGGTTTTTGTTATGATTTAATCCACTGGAATGTCTTCAGTTTAAAATCAATTGTTACAGCTAAATATATCAATGTATATATATGTATAATAAAAACCATTTACTATAGTGTACAATTATAAAACAACTTTATTAAAAGCTTCAAATTTAATTTTAACAAGCTTCTGAAATTATTTGATTATGATGTTTTTGTACATTGCTTACAACCGTATTATATGTCATGCAAAGCAATACAAAAAGTATTTTACTATATGTGAAACTATTCTTTTAAAGTTTCTTGCTTATTATATGCTAATGTACATAATATAAACACCATTGAAACTATTGTCAATGTATACTATATTTATATATTTTATATATTATGTAACATAAGCTGTATATGTGTTATAGTTGCTTAATATTTTGTATGTAGTTTTTAGCATCTATTAATATAAAAATACTTTTTATTAATATCTCATTTTTGATTAATATCCAGTTTAATTTGATTGGAATTACCTAGAGGGGGGTTTATTATTTTTATTTATGAAATCCTTTACATTTGTTTTGCTACTTTAATATTAAATTTTTGGGATCATTTTTTATTGTAATTTTCATTAGATATACGTTATACAGCAGAAATATAAATATTAATTCATAACATATTTTATTTGGGTTTTTTATTGAGTTTTCAGATATTTGATAAGATACATATTGGTAAAGTACCAGGCGCGGATACATAACTAATTTGTGAGTGTTACCAAATCTCCTGCTTGTATGTATATGGCGAAGCGTCAATAATTGTTAGATGTTACAAGCTTAGTTTGCATCTAAAATCATCACAATTATGCATTTTATTATACGAATTTTAATTGAAGTATAGAATAAAAGTTTGATTCTAAATAAAGGTATTGTCCAGTCAATTATAAGGGCATCGGTCAGCTAACCGCGTCTGATACTATTTATTTTTTTAATTATTTAACTTTGTTTTAATTGACCAGAAATAAAAATGCTAGACATATCCAATTTCAATATTTTCAAACTGTTATCATAAATTGTACGATTTACAAATTATTGGTTGTTGCTGAAATTGATAAGATTTTTAATTTTACTTAACAATTACTTTTAATTTGTATGTTTTTTAGTCTGTAAATTTTGTTTTTAATGTTGTTAATAGTTGGTCATACCTATAAGGAGGATATAATAATAAACATAAGGAAGAACACAACACAAGTAGTTATTTCTTATTTAGTTAAAAAGTAATAAAGTTATCTGAACGTTTTGGTAACATTTATCGACAACCTTTATTAAAGTTTATATCCAACATATCTGCCGATAAGTGTTGCCGTAATGTCCAGTGAACTTTATTACCTATTAGTTTTATAACCAAATAAGAAAAATCTACGGCTTGTGTTGCGTGCTTTCTTTAATAAATATAATTTCATTATAGATATGATGAAATAATTTCCTTTTATGGGTTCAATTGGCTGAAACCAAGCATTGAAGGTTGACAAAATATGCATTTGTATCAGGCGCGCCGTTAGGGGGGGGGCGTTGGGTCAAACGCCCCCCTTCCAAATCAGGCGCCTATTTCGCAAATGGCGCCTACAACTTCGCTTATGTATATGTACTGTATATT
>JAUZND010034915.1:0-22167 GCA_034780555.1 Coelogynopora nodosa
TAGGCCACATTCAGAGTCGGAGGGGGGGGGGGGGGTATTGTGATCCTATGCAGCACGGGTACCTCGAAATCGGACGAGGTTTACTTTATTTTCGATTTTGAATTAATTAACCATATCTTACGTGTGTACTCCTTCAATAATCGAATGGCTTTCTGGACATCGAGAAAAGTTGAGGAAGATATTTTAAGTGTGGAAATATGAGTGTTTCTAACAAACAAATGAAAGTAACCCAGAGAGAGGCATTTTGATGACAACGTTACTTTGATGATGCATTCGTTGACGGTATAATATATTGAAAGTTTAGGCAGTATACTATTACCAGAGTCAGCAATACACATGGGGCATATCTACGAAATAAACTATTAATTCTTCCGAAATGGATAAAGACAGTGAATTATAGCAATAAAAGACATGTAGGTCAGTACTTATATGCTCATGAAAAGAACTTACGCAGGTTTCCGTAGCTTTTATCACCCACATACTTTGTTCTCTTATCGTTTAAGACACTTTTTAGCATTCACTTGCACTATATATATATATGTATATATCAATACTTCTATAAATTACCATGTCAAGTGCAATGGGGCCAATTTCTCTATGCAGACTGTAGAGCGGGAGATATAGATGTCCACTACTGGCTAATTATTTACTTTCCTATCAGCAGTATATTATTTTATATGTTTTACCTGTGAATATATGGCCTTCATCCCCACCTACATCGTTTACATATTAACTCTGGCACCCCTTAAGGTTTAGTATGGTACTGTATGTATCTGCTCGCTCCCTTCCATCAGTGAGGCTGGAACCTTTCTGGCTTCAGATAGATAGATATATATATATATATATATATATATATATATAGGTAGTAAATAATGTTACTTAAAAACCCTAACCATGAATTTAGTAGATATTCGCATGATAGTTATTTTACTTTTTTCATTTTCATGTGTCAAGTGTTAGGGATTTTTATTTGTTCATTGTTGCATTAAATTACGATCACATCTTTTATTAAATAAACAAACATTTTTTATAATGCGAAATACCTTTTGTATCCTTAGTAGGCTAACAATTGTGTATTTCGTTATAAGTTTCCCATTTCTTAATACATTTCTGAGGAATTTATTTGTCATATTTTTATTTGTAAAAAAATAAGTTATAGAATATTTAGGTTTAGAATTCGTAATTTGAAATGTAATTTATAAAGAAAATGAGTATAAGAAATATAAAATATTTAAAAAAATTTTTAGCATTATTGACAAAAGTATTTTTTCATAGTATTAAAAGATATTTGATTTTTTAGCTATCTAAAAAAATTATTTTCCGTAGTTTAAATTTTTATTTATTTTTTGTTATAAATGTAGCCCACTATATGTATTTATATACCACTGATTATACATACGTAGGCTATACATATTTGTGGTTTGATGATATAAGGACATTCCCTTTTGTTTTCACCTATCTGGAGTTTAGTCCTTATTGTTGTTTATAGCCGTATATACTGTATATGGGACTAAAGCACATGTTTACGCGTATATATGGGAGTAATTCTTTTCTTAAAAATAAGTAATATTTTTGCTATATGTAAATAATGTATTATTGTAATACATCATAGTCAAGAAATATTTCGTCAATGTCTCACCTTAAATGTCTTTTGACGGTAATTCGTTTAAGAGTGTTACTTAACACTATTTCATATTATTTATTCGCTCAATAGGTCGTTTCGAGAAAAGGATATTTTAGTCTACAGAGTTTCGGTCCATTATCTATCTATATCTATCTACCCCATACTTTTTTATGTTAACAAATGTTTAAAATCTATTTCAGTTTGAAAGTAGAACACTTCATGATAATTGCGTATTACATTTTCTCATATGTCATATTTGTTAACGTTTAGAAGGATCAATGGGCAGAGCATCGAACTTTGATGAAACCCTCTTCTGTTTCATTCTTTATATTACTTCAAAGAAGAAGCACACTTTACACTTGTTATTTTGGTTTACTGTACACTGCTATAGTTTATCAAATGTCTATATAGTACACGAGAACCTGCCACTGTGGTTGTCAAAAATGATGTTTTACCTCATGTTCTGCTCATTTTCTGGAACTAAAACTGTTCTGCAAAAACTCCGCTCTTGACCTTCTCTTAGGAGTGAACTGGTCCTGTTTTAACTTTCCTAAGATTTTTGGGAGACCGCTCAGTTGATGGCGGAATAACACTGACATCAAATACTACATTACGTAAACTTTGTATTCCTCGAGCGCATTATAAACACCGATAGTTCTGGTAGTGAATTATGTTCTTGACTTTGGAGAATCGTTGTGTATATTAATGTGAGCCGCCAAACGGAAGTCTAATTAAGTCTGAAAATTCCAATTAACCTGAGTGTAAACATATTCATGCTGAGTTCGTATGGCATCGTGTATATAATACATTTACAGCGCGATATAATATATATATACTGATAACATTAAACTGATGATAAATGTGTTCTGAGCCAGCGGGTATAAATAGGACATCCGTGCAGTATATTATAGCATGGGGAAAATATTATTATGATCGTAAAACCATACAATGTATATATTTCGCGTCATTTTAACTGAACACAAATAATGATTGGACGGCTTAGAGCGAGTGGGTTTTTAAATAAAAATGTCGCCCTTGATAGAATCAAAGTTATTAATTACTGTGCCAGAATAATACTGTTTTCTTATCATAAATTGATGTAAATAAATATGAAATTGTATGAAATCATCTACGCTATATAATAGAATGTTAACGAGAGTCTTTCCATCACACAGTATAAATATCTACAAATGTTACAATTTAAATTATGAATTACAAAGCTTTGACAAATTGAGCACGAAGCTGATATTTCAAGGTTGGGTAATTGTTTATTCATTTGAAGCGATTATCTGGTGTTTATCCTAACTATATTTTACCATGCACATATACCAACAATAAGGTATAATAAATCTAAGGATATTTGTAACAATATCGTAACAATATTTGTATATGTTTTTTAATAATTATTAAACCTATCCGGTATTTTTGTAATGCAACTAAGACTTCACCAAACAACATCTTTGTATTTAAATATAATGATCTATTAATAAACAAATTTGCGAAATATATTTTTCTGTAGAAACAGATATTATATAGACTGGCTTATATATTTTATAATCACATATACATAGTTTGATGAAAAGATTTTTGAGAAGTATGAATAAAACGTAAATGTATGGATACTATTATAGGTATTACTTAGAATTGTATACAACAACGTAGTACTGAATTCATTATCTTCGATTCTGTATGATTATTCTATAATTAATTGAAACAAATAATTTTCGTAATCATTTAAGCAGTGTTTATATTTTATAATTTTATTTATTACGAAAAATGCTTATAAGATTAAATGATAAGTATTTAATTATATCCATACTTTATATATTCATATGCCTTGATATATTGATTTATTTGAAAATATATAATGTTTGAATTAAGCAAAATATGTATTTAAATCTTAATTAATCTGTTTTTAATTTTTAAAATTTTAGGTTACTTGAAAAATATTTATGTAAGATATGTTGTTAAAGTTGCTATTTTAGTTACATTATTGACTTTTTTTAAAATAAAATCTCATCTTATTATTTATTAATTGTCGTATATAGATAAAATAGGAAAATGTTTGGAATAAATAAAACTTTGATGTGTCTAGCCATAATATTACATTTTAATCAATTATTCTGGAAGAGAGTTTTTGAATGCTTATTTCTAAAAATTAGTATTTTCTAAACAGTTGCTCTCCATTTTACTATTCAGTATTTTATTAGATTTATAGATCAAACATAGGACAATTGCTTTTAATTTTCGTATTTTGAGGAATGTATATACTGCAGCGTCATGTATAACTGAAATGTGTTTCTTAATATGAATGAAAATTGAATTAAATTAATTAAATTGAATTCGTTAAGAAAAGTTACGTTTTAAATATATAAAATTAAACTGATAATACATATCTAGCTACATATATGTATAATGATGAGTGAAAGACTTCATTAAATCAAAAAATCAATAAAAATGGTACAATTTCAAAATTGAAAGATACCATACCAGATATTTCAATTGAATACAATAATAACAAAAATAATTGAGAATTGATATATAATATGACCTCGTTTGATGCTTGCATTACGTATAGTGGTGCCGTATAGCATATTTGAAACAAAACGAAATGGCGACTATAACAGAACAATATATGTCTATCCTTTAGGGCCATTCCTCCTCATACGGACTCAAGGATGGTAGGTCAGATTCAGCGGTAGCAGCTGCGGCTGCTGTCTGTCGTGGCCCTCCCCTCACTCAAACACCCTACCCTTATGATCACGCCTGGGCTCATGCATATCACTACCCCAGTAACAGGTGAGCACTACTCATGTGATTTTCAGCGAAGTTATTAGTAGTAAGACAATTATGTATTTTGTGTCGCTTCTTGCGCACCCACCCCCCCTCCCCCCTTCCCTACGCCAAACACTAAACACGTGTTTTTATCTCAGTAAGAGGTGAGTTATAGGCTTTAATTGCAAACAAATGTAATTAAAAAGGCGAAAGTCTTTCAATTTGGCGTTTCAAATATAATACATCTAGGATTTTAAAATCTTTAATATTTTTTAGAATTTAATGTATGCATTGAAGATATTTTAAAGTCAAAGATGCCTTTAGTGTTATAGTGTTGAAATCTTTGATTTATTGATTGGATTAATTTGTATCTTTAGTTGTTAATATACTAAAGTCATATTTTTGCAATTAAATATACATCTATAAAATGTGTACATTAATAAACTTTCATTCGTTGACATGTCGTGAAACAAAATATATGCATTTAAATTATTGAGGCAATTTTAGATATGACTGTATCACGCGTGGAATGCGTTATCACCGCGTAAAATTTAAAAATAAATTGATGTTGTATAAAATCAGAGCAACATTCAACTTGGAAGAAGTCCTAGATAGATATTAGTCAATTGAAAATGAACACACTGTTCTCCTCTTTTGGATAACATGGTTGAAACCACTGCTCGATTAGCTTTCTGTTAGGCGCCAAAGTCTTTGTAGCTTATTACTACTTGCTGTCACAGAATTTGTATGAGATTAACACAGTTGTTAATTCCGGTAACACATGACGTGGCTTTTAGCTTCACTAATACTAACTAAAAGTAAACTAACAGTATAGGGCAGTTGAAAATAATTAACATTATTGATAGACCATACGTTGGGATATTTTCCCGGGGTATATACCTAACCTATCCACACACACCGCGACTATTGGCGACTAGTCATTTCAGTTCTGGCGCGGTATTGCATATATATTGTACATACTAGCGAAGAAAAGACTAATTGTACGGTTTTTTGGTGTTAAGTATTGGCGTCACTATAAAATAGATTGTATATATATGGGGGGAAAACAGTTGTACACTTTTCAATAAATTCTTATTTAATATAAATATATGAATCTATATAATACGCATGACTATACTTATGTATAGTTTTCGACTAATTATATATTACCAAATTATGACTGAATAACTGGTATACAAGAGATGACAGGAAATGATCACAATTTCGTACTCGGAGTCTCAAAACCCACACAAACGGCCGACCTGTTGCGTCTTTCTTAAAAGAGCCACATCGTAAATAAATATAAATATATATACTAACCTCAATATAGTTTAGAATAAATGCTATATATTTGCTCATTGAAAAGTTTGAAAGTTTGTAACTATAATCGCTTCTCCAAAATGACTATTTCATAACTTAAACAAGTCTAATTTTCTCGGCAATGTTATCAAACAATTCCTAACAGATAATTGAAATAAGTTTTCACAGAAAGTTGGCAAAATAACAGTCAAGATTAGTTACAGAAAAAGAGTATAATCTATCAAGGTATACATTTTGATATTCTCGTATAAAATAGTAAATAAATATCATATTTTCAAAAAGAAAAATATTAGAGAAAAAACCGTATATTAATTACCGTCTATTATTACCGTAAAAATCTGGTATACTTTCAAATAATAAATACAATTTACAACTATATTTGTAGGTATTTGTAGAATACATTACTTTTAATTTACAAAATATTTTCTTGATCACCTTTTATTCTACCTTGTAATATTATGTAAGTATAACAGAAGTACACACATAAATTCACATTCTATTATGTAAGTATAACAGAAGTACACACATAAATTCACATTCTATTTTTCACGATTTAAATATCTGCTGTGGAATTTTATGATGCTATTTTTAATTTTAAAAGCATAAACATTTAAAAAGAATGCAAGAATACTTTATATTTTTGCATAAATTTGTGCATACTATCAGGGCAAAAATCTGATTTGGCTGTATTAATATTAATAGGAACACCCTTTAATCAGCCTTTTTTATTATTAAATATCCCTCTAAAAGTTACATATATATATTGCTCCCTATCTATTAAGCGCACCATAAAAAAAATTAGCCAAAAAACACTCAAATTCATCAATTATATCCACTTTTTATTACTTATATATTTGATTGAAATGTTATACAAAATGTCATAGTTATAGATACTTATCTATTGTATATATTGAAATCATCCATGTATGGACGCGTTATTTAGTTTGAGGTTTCTAAACATATTTAACCTTACATTTAAAAAGGCATGTTACATAAAATGAATGCTACTATACATGTAACCTTTCTATCAATCCACAACTTTAGTTACAGCATTGGGCTGGACGGCAGCCGTAGGAAGAACGCGACCCGAGAAAGCACGGCAACACTGAAGGCCTGGCTGCAGGAGCACATCAAGAATCCCTACCCCACAAAGGGGGAGAAGATCATGCTGGCTATCATCACCAAGATGACGCTCACCCAAGTGTCGACCTGGTTCGCCAATGCACGCCGCAGACTCAAGAAGGAGAACAAGATGACCTGGTGCCCCAAGAACAAGCCGGAGGACGGCGATGATGACGAGGATGACGCTGACGTTGACGAGGACATGGGCACTGGGGGCGGTGGGGGGGATGCTGGCCACTGTGAGCCCTCCTCTGCGAAGGAGAGGAAGCTGACGGGGGGGAAGAAGGAGTCGGCAGCCACGCTGGGTTGTAATGCGATCATATCGGGAGGCTGTGGCCAGATGAAGCCCGTCAGTGAGGATAGTAAAGGTGAGGAGGATATCGATTAAATCGATCGAAAAGTTTTGTTTTAAATCGCGTTAAATTTGTTAGTATCAAAATTCACATTGACAAATACGGGTTGCATTTTTTTTACCAGTTTTTAATCATATAGCTATGATTAATGGTATCTCTTTATTTACGTATTATTTAGAAGATGTACAACATATAATTATTATGAATATATTTTAAGCTTTGATGTGATTAATGATATGATTATAAATGTATGAATAAAATGCCCATTTAACTGGCAAATTTAGTTACATAATCGCAGCTACATTGGATAATTGTTTACTTAATTGAAGAGCTTCAATAAGATTATATAAAGAATAAAGAATATAGAATAAAGTTTCATTCAAACCATCAAAATACAAGAGTTATGTTAAGATGACAAAGGCTGCATTGTAAATGTATTTTAAATATACTCCAAAACATACATCTATTGAAAAGAACTTCTACAAATTTGTTTTTATAAAAATGTTGCATTCATTATTTTATAATTTTGAAATATTCTTAATTTAGTTCTAAAAAGTGATATATAAAAATATAGGATTCTCAATAAAGAAAACGATCTTTGTTATTTTTATAAATGATTTATTGTGTAAGGATTTAATCTGATTTGTAAAGATAGATAAAACCAAAAATGACTTAAATTATATAAATATTTCGCAGAAATGTTCATGTTATATAGTTATCGTTAACAATCAAAAATAAATATATATAAAATGGTAAAAACAGATAATTTTTCAATTATTCATAATAATCCACTTTGCCAAACAGTAATTTAGACATAATTACTTCAAATTAACATTAATTTTTCAAAGAAAATAATATTTACAACACTATACAATTAGTTATAATGTTTTGCCGTAGAAATAGCCTTGACCTGTATAGTTTACCGTAGAAATAGCCTTGACCTGTATAGTTTACCGTAGAAATAGCCTTTACCTGTATAGTTTACCGTAGAAACGGCCTTGACCTGTATAGTTTACCGTAGAAATGGCCTTGACCTGTATAGTTTACCGTAGAAATGGCCTTGACCTGTATAGTTTACCGGGATTTATTTTAAATAAATCAAACTGCAGCAGTTCAAATATCAATAATAGTAATAGCATTGGAATTTTACCAAATTTATTTCCACTTTGTGAACCAAAGTCAATTACCTTTACAAACAAGATTACACATCCCTCCTAAATATTCGATTTTAGTGAAAAGTTAAGTTCTGCTATTTTAATAACCGAGCATATATTTTTTACAAGATTACGCGAGAAAATATGGTGCTCATGATACAAGATACAAAAATGAAGAATTCTTTTAAGTCTGTTTTCACCAAGGCGTGACTTTTCTATATACCATAATTTATATCATTTGGCAACATGCGGGAGAGTGATATACATAAAAATATCAACTTGTTATTTGATTATACAGGTCGTTTGTATTCATTACTTCTGTATACTGCAATCATCACCGTAAATATTCAACTTGACAAGGGAGTGTAAGTTAACATTTCGATGTAAAACACAAAATCTGTAATCTAAGTCATTACCATGACATATAACTATACCAAAAAATAGGTTTTGATATATATACACACTATAGCTGCCCTTAAAGGTCTAGTAAGGAATGGCCGCCTGCGAACTAATCTTTTTACCAGCTATAATAAGATGAATCTTCCATTCAACGCAATGAATTGATTTATTAGAAATTAGGCGTATACGTAGAAAACAGCACTAAATTTTGATTATGTGTGAAATTGGAGGTTTTGATTGATCCATTAATTCCAATAAATGTGCCTTAAACAAGCGGAAGATGGGTGAATTCAGACCTCAGACCTCATAATAAGGATATATTTTTAATAAATAAGATTAAACTGAATGCCGGCTTTAAAATAGATAAAGTTACAATAAATTTAATTTAATAGTTTTTAGGAAAATATGTTGAATTGTACCAATTAAACTTATTACATTAGCAACTATGTACGCAAGATCGTAGGTACTATTAATAGCTACCTTTTCAGTCTCAATAACATCTAAGATGGGTCAACATGTTTACTGAATAAATTAACCAATTTTGTTGTACTCACTCACTCACACACGTACTTTCTCACACCTAATCGGTTGTATAGTATACTAAGTCGTAATCAATAACACACCCAGCCAAATATTAAATTTAAATACTATTAGTTATATACGAATGTAAGCTTCAATCTTTATAGAATTTATTTATTTACTTGCTTTAGTATCTATATAAGATACTTAAGACTTAATAAATCAGGGTCGTCAATACAAATATACATATACAACATGCATGATGCTATATTACAACATTTCTTTATCACAGAAATGAATAAAGCATGCCACAGATATATCGCTTGGTTAGGCTTTTATTAAACACTGACATGCAATGGGTTCAATTACTGTTATTCCAAATGTAACATATTATTACAAAAGACAAGAAAAGTTTTCCACACCACTTAAAATGAAGTCAGAGTTCATTTAAAACATTTACTCTATATTGGTTTAATATTTTACATATATTTTACAAATTTGGTTTTAATATTTTGCTATTATTCTACAATGCTTTACTTTATTGATTTACTTATTAGGTAATATTTTAAAATAGTTTTTATTGGTATACATGTGTGGCGAGTTTTGGTAACCATTGACTACAATTTATATAATTTGACAAACGCGGCTCATTATACACTTTTTAATTAATCGTATATTGTTATAGGTTTTCATTAAAAATCATTTTATAATGTTACATAGCAGATAGCCGACTATTTATTCAGGCAAAACATACAATATTTTATATCCTAAATATTTCCGTATTTCTTTATTGGTTAATTGTAACAGTTTCAAGTGTGTTGTACATTTTCATTTGAAATGTTATCATTACTTTTTTGCGACACAAGAATGTATTTTTAGTATATTATATTGATTTTTTAAATATTATTCTGTGTTAAATATTTGCGTGTACAAATTGATCTTTGCCTTTATAAATCCAATGAAACAATGAATACAAGCATTATTATAATTATGACATTTTACATAGAAAACACTTAAATATTGCAAGCGTTCAAAATGTGGTTCACTGTTGTTCTTGTTATAATTGTGTTTGTTCTTTAACTGGTACAAATTTATTTAATATACTTAACTAAAAACATGATACATATAAAGCGTAAAATAAAGTTGAAGATCCCCCCGCCTAGCGGAGGCTATTGGATATGTAGTCATCCCACTGCGCCAAGAGAGCTCCACTCTTTTCGGAATTTTCTTCTTATCTCGGGCCGCGAGAAGATCTATCAAACCCTGTAATCTTAGGTGTCGGCTTGGTATATGGGGAGATATAAGGAGAAAAGGTAACTCTGGTAACTTGACTAATCAACAGGCCTCTCCATACAAGCGCACACATATATATTGAAAACAAAACCAGGATGCAATCGTTTCAGTGCTAACTTAAGCACCTTTTAGGGTGAGGGGGGAGGGGGGGCAGGGCAGGAGGAGCTGAGGCAGGTAAGGGATATTTACTCTTTTGGGGTTCGTTTCTCGCGCGAACAGCCAGGGGTCTTTGCTGGGGATTTCCACCGCCAAAATCTGGTCTAGTAATTAGCAATCTTGGTCTCGTGGTTTGTGGTCTTGTCAAGTTTGACTGGGGCGTGTTGATGGGAGAACTTGATTCCCGGTGATTGGAAAGGGAGATGCTTGGGAGCCGCTTGAAAAGAATTCCCGTGCTCTTTGGAGGAATTGAATGCAGCGTGCACTAGAACTGCACTAGGCGCCTGGGAGCCAAAACCACCTTTTTCAATGTTTCTTTACTGTTGCGCTTATATGGATGAGTGAAAACGTATCATATTTATTGTAAGTTTAAACATAGTTATACACATAACCAAGAGAATAAAATCCAGCTATACTTTTATATACTTTATACTTAAAATACAACTATACTTAGTTGTTCAAAATAAACGCGACGTTAATGACAATGCGTGTTTTAGTCATTTTGTTGACATTTGCATGCTGCTATAAATTTAAACAGATTTTTAATTCTAAGGATGTAAACGTATAATGGAATTTCAGAAAGAAGCATATTTGTATAAAACCCATTTTAAACGTGCTATTAATAGGGTTTTAGGTAAATACTTACTATTTTATGTATGTAACAAATATAATTATAATATCTTATTCGAGGTGTAAAACTTTTTAACCGATATCTAATAGTTATAAGTTAGTCTAATAAAAAGCAAAACAGTTGAATAGCTTTTATTCAATACGCTTTAATTTGCAGAAGTTAATTATTTCAAACCTAGCAGGCTGTATTTTTTGTCCTATATAATTAATAACTTTTCCCCTTATAAATGGCAAGGCTGTAGGATGGCTGTACTATATTTAAGATTTGAATACAGTGCATTTTCAATTTATAACATGAAATATGCACTGAGAACTATATTTCAGTATAGAGCCAGTATTGCTAGGTAACAGCCAGTATTGCTATGTAACAACCAGCATTGTTGTACAACAGCCAGTATTGCTAGGCAACAGCCAATATTGCTAGGTAACAACCAGCATTGTTATACAACAGCCAGTATTGCTAGGCAACAGCCAAGTATTGCTAGGTAACAGCCAGTATTGCTAGGTAACAGCCAGTATTGCTAGGCAGCAGCCAGTATTGCTAGGTAACAACCAGCATTGTTATACAACAGCCAGTATTGCTAGGCAACAGCCAGTATTGCTAGGTAACAGCCAGCATTGTTATACAACAGCCAGTATTGCTAGGTAACTGCCGGTTTTGTTAGGCAACAGTTTTGTTCAAAGATTACAAAGTATTTTACTAAAGTATTTAACTATTTTGAAATAAATGTTGAGAGTCATTTATTTACAGATATATACATCGAAATTAAAATGACATAGAAATGACATAGTGCAATTCTTACCGCTTTAATTTCAAAAATTGGTAAAAAAAAACTTCATTTTGTGGTTTAATTTTCTAAACTTTATTTTTTGAAGAGACGTATGATCAGCGACTGACTGGCCTTAAACTGTCCGAAAGCGATTCTATAATTTTAAAAAGGTCAGCTTTGTTTGCCTACAACAGTAATCCATCTTCGTTAGTGCCAATCAAGAAATGTAATGAATATGTCCATGTAGAACGCTATACACGTATGTACATCATATAGATTATACCATGTAAAGTGACTTGTACATAACTAGCGTACATACTATAAAGTATTCAATGTTTGAAAACCCTGAGACTTACAGCTATACCAACTAATACGGCCACTTGTTGAACGCATGTTTACTATATGTATAGCATTAGTTACCCAATAAAGTGTCAAACTAACGAGGCGATATATATTGCGGAGATATATGATCTCGGGTTTCATGAGTTCTTTTACAGGGTGGCAATTTCACTTCTGATTGCTGAGTTAATGCTTAACACTATATATATATATATATATGGCAAAAATAGATGCTATCATGTGAAGAAATTATCTTCTGGTTCAATCTGAAAATGCTGAAGAGGAATAAAAATAACCAATCTTGAAGCGTGTAACTACCTCATTAAACACGGGCTTTAAATGTGTGTTTTGATTATCAATTTACACATATACACAAATTAATTTTTAAATTTACAATTTGGTAGAAGTACTTGTAATGCTGAAGATAATACTGCATTTCTAATGATTACTCATTTAATGTGTATTTTATAAATATATATTATTTTACTGTAAACGACGAATATAGAATTATGATAAACGATTGATCCCTTTTTATTGCTTTAATTTTGAACCTTTATTTACGCTATCAATGACCGTATTTTCTTCACATTTCATTTGAAGGGTCCTCCTTTAAGCACACGTCCCACGAAGAAGTTCTCGACCAAAGTTCCGGATCTCTCGAGGTCGACTTGAGTGATGTCGGCGAACCCTCCGTGTGTTCTGAACCCGATCAAAGTCGAGCAAAGATATGGCGCCTTGCCCCACCCTGTTCCAGCGACTTGCTGTCTTCCGGACCCGCCAACCTGCACGGCCTCTACAATGGCAACACTACCAACAGCATGAACAGTTCCGGCTGCCTTAGCGGGAGTGAGTTGATGGGCCTGGGCTGCTACCCGGTGGCCCCGCCCACGTCGGATCCGTCGAGGCGGATGTCTGGTCTGCTCTCGGCTGGTCTGTATCATCCGCATCACGACCTTCAGCAAGCAGCCCAGAATATGGCCGCTCATATGCACGCCGCCATGGTTGATAAGGCTGGTGGATATTGATTAACGCCACACTTATATACAATAGATGAGTCACCTCCGATTGTATCATTGGTTCACACACTGTTGAGCGATAGTTTTGGTTAATTAACCAATCAATTATTGTGACGTAATTGTGCTACCACTTTCGGCACTTAGATGCTTAGATCTTAAAAATTGTTATTTTTGTACATTATATATACAAGTATCAAAATTAAACATTATTTCAACAAATTATCTGTATATTTTGACGGCTATGTACACTATTCTTTCTTTGCCTATTATTAAAAAATTATATATGAAGTTCCTTCAATTAGTGAAACAGGCCTAACGGAACATCATTTTAGCTCATATATATACTATTAATAATTTTATTTATATAAATGTCTTATAGCAGAAAACAGAAATTATTATATTATTTTATGAGAAAATTTAGGTTTTAAGTTAAGTGATACTTATTAAATTAATGAATGTAAACATTCTTTGCATCAAAAATACAACCAATGTTCTGTTAATGTTATATATTAATAATAATCTAGTAATGTTCCTTGTTGATGTCTAATTAAAAAAGTTCCACAAATTTTATTTATAAATTTTAAGTGAACCTGTTTACGTAAGTTAATTAATTCTTCAGTCAATACAAAATACACAAATATAGAAATACAGAAAATTAGTATTGAGCCCTATTGCTACCAGTATGAATGATGTTTGATTGATTGGTTTATTCACAACCACAATCCATCATCAATTCATACACCAAAATCTGTATTAAATTTCACAACTAACATAAAATGCTTTTAATATTTCACAAATGGACAAGGATTGTATATATAATGTTATACACATATGACAGACAGTTTTGCATTGAATTGACGGATCTCCCCATTTGGAAACTGATGTATGTGTTGATATATGTATAGAAAATACATTTCGCAGTATTTGGCCAATTATAGTCAATTTGGAGATTTTTTATCCGTAACTTTATTCTGTATTTATAACACTTTATTTGTGCACATTTAAATGTAAAGACATACTCTATGTATTAATAGTGACTATTATGTAAAAT
Source organism: Coelogynopora nodosa (assembly GCA_034780555.1). Classification (NCBI taxonomy): domain Eukaryota; kingdom Metazoa; phylum Platyhelminthes; order Proseriata; family Coelogynoporidae; genus Coelogynopora; species Coelogynopora nodosa. Next base: position 14,522 of record JAUZND010034915.1, read on the forward strand.
ACATTTACAAACAAATGTTCCTTATTATATAGATAAGCCGTGGCATATTATTCAATTTTGTACAAAGTTTTTAAACCGTGTATTCTGCATATATTCTTAATTAATTAAGTATAGATCTTTTTCTTATTGTTATGCAAATATTATACTTTCGTTTGACTGATTATTTAAATTTCTTTTTGTTTTTGTTAGTTTTATTCCGCTGTACAAAGCGCGTTATGAGCACAGATTTCAATTATCTTTAAAAGTATATATGTCGGTTATGAGTAATACTTTCATATTATACTTTTAATCAATAATATTTGAGTTTCAAAAGTTTTGAACGATTCTAATCGATACTATATATAATATTTAATAATTATTATAGTAGTAAAATCCATTGAATTATTAAATTTATAAAAATTAAATAACACAAATCGATCATGAGATAAATAAAATTTTCTTAAAAATATATTTTTAGATAATATTACAAATAGAACAATAAAATAGTGACAATAAATTGAAAAATCTTTGATAAAATCTATATTTGAAAGCATCATTGTAAAATGTGTGATATATAAAAGGACAATGTATACATTTGGAGTGAACTCATGTCGTATTATAGAGTAGATGGAAGTAATTAATGTGAAATAATTAAAAAAACGAAACTGTATTTAATAAAGTATTATCTAAGATACAAGCGCGTAAACAATAGGAAAAGTTTCACATCATCCGGTTTTGAATAAGTTATAATGAAAATTAGTCCCCAGAAATATATTATGTGAGTTTCATTAAAGTCTGACTTTCAATTAATCCAAAATGTATTTTTTAAGGCTACATATAGTTGATAGGGAGGGACAAATAACTGCTTGATTGTTTATGAGTATACAATTATTATCAACTATATAGTTTTATAGTAGGAAATTTGTTGTTGTAGTATGTATAAGACCGACCGAAGAAATTTATTTTCAAGAAATGTTTAAATGTGATTTTCCCCATGGAGGCGGTGTAGGGCTGTGGAAGGTGAGTATAGCTGAGGGGGAAGATACAGTTGAGTAGGGAGATGAGAAGGGGGGTCAGGCTTGTATTAATGACCATATAGGTTCTGTCTCGATTGTTTAATTATGAAATGTTTTTGTAATAGTATTTAGTACTTAGTAATTAGTATTTTCTGATTTTTCTTGAATAGTTACTAAATTATATGTTGTTCCTTTTTTTAAACAGATATTTTATTAGATTTAATTAATAAATTCTTCAAGCTTTATTTTCTTTACTATATACAATATGTATTCAGGTCAATTTGCTTAGGTTATTTTTTAAAAATTGAATATAGCACTTCATATTAATAAATAATAAATAATAAAGAATTAACTATTTTATTATTTTAGGTTATTATTTAGTTTTACTCAATGTTAATATAATAATTAATGTAATAATATGAAACTTGATGAACTGCAACAATTATCGGTCTTATCAATAAAAAGGGAGTTTGAGCTTAAAGCACGAAATTATGAGCTTGAGCTCTAGCAAAAGGTATAACCATAAACAATTAAAGCAAGCTTTTCCGTGTTTAATTTTATTTAATAACAAAAACTGTGTACAAAAGCTTTTATTTTATATGAAAATAAACATAAAGTACATTCAAACTTTTCTTTTTGTGCATGTAACACTTGTAAATTCTTCATATATATTTATTTATTTGGAAGCGGGAAAAAGTAAATAATTGTACGAAAATAAATCATACTAATTTAATTATTGTAATAAATTGTATGTAACATTAATTCAAAGTTAAAAAAGCATATAATTTATAATATCTTTGAAGAAACATGTAGTGGAATGCTCATTAATGACATTTTGATGAAAAGTTATTATTATACAGTAAATATCCAGCTATTTCAACGATTATCAAGTAAACATATAACTATACAGACCGAAACTATACAGACCGAAAGCGCTCTAATATGTACCTAGAGAAGTCAAATTAAAAATTGAAAATTACAAATATAACTTTAGAATTTATATTACACCTTTGTTTGGATTTTAATTTATTGAATTTCATAGCATATTTATGTTTATTTAAAACGTAAACCTCTTATTGTTTTTCACTGGCTAAAATTAATTTAAAATATCTCATCTGACATTTAAATAATCAAACTATAATTATTTATCTAGCTATTCTCTGGAGATCCACTATTTATTATCCGAAGATTCTGAGCGTTTATTCTACTAAAATTAAAGTATCTGTGGATGTTGAAATGAATGCTAGAATAAATAATATTGATTATTCCGGCGGAGAATAAATGATATTGATTATTCTGGAGGAGAATAAATGCTATTGATTATTCCGGAACAGAATAAATTATATTGATTTTTCCGGTGTAGAATAAATGATATTGATTATTCCGGAGAAGAATATATTATGATATTGACATTGTTTACTGCTCGTAGATTCTGAACATTTATATCCTCCATAGAGTACAATAACGTACACTATCATTGCTTTTAGTTGTTTTATAATAATATGAAAAGTGACATGAACAAAGTTTAATATTAGTTTTATAATCGATAATGTGATATTTTTAACACATGTTTTACGTAATATTAATGTAATGTTAGTATCATTCATTATATCAGTCTATTAATATAAATCTTACTCCGATTGTATTGTTACTTTCACTTTTATCCAGTTTAATATGTACAAATACTTATTTTATCCACGATTATTAATAACGTTAAATACATTATTATTTGTTTAAATTAACAAATTTAAATATAATTAGTATGACCTTGAATAAAATTAAACATAAAATGAACGTATTTTGATTTAAATAAACTATTTTCTCATGAGTCTGAGCCAATTTTTATTATTACGAATTTCTTACGAATCTCAAGCTCAACCTTAAAGCAAATTTTATTGATAATTTTGCAAATATTTCTTAAATTTATTATTTTAATATTGCAAAGTTTTTATTGATAAGGTCTAATGTACATATGATTTATCTAAATTATCAGTGATCAACACTATTTTCATAAATATGCAATATATATAAATATATGAACTACATATTTAGATATCGATTATCAGTAAATTAATTTCAAAAGGTTATCATACTCAATTTTCCTGAATAAATATTGCCTCTCTGAAGCATAGATTAGTGCAGTCCTTATCATTGCCGCATAATATTTCTTATACATTTTGCTTTACATATTCTGTGATTTAATTATGAAAGTGTCATTAAAGTGTTCTCGTATTCAGTCGGTTATGTAACTTTCTGATGGTACTACCAAAATATATTCCATTGCAACAGGTAGGCTACATTGCATCGGATGTATGCAGTTTTGTTTATTTTGTCATCATAGAATATGTAAAGCGAAATTTATAACATCTATACAAAGACTTCACTAATTTCAGAGAGAAATTTAATTCAATTAAAACCTGCAATTAAAAGCAACATTAAATGAAAAATTGAGAAAAATTGAGCAAAACATATTTTGAAATTAATTTCATACATGTCCTTAAAATATTCAATTTAAATATGTAATTCAGTTATTTATAAATATTTCATATCTTTGAAATAGCTGCATTGATCACTGAAAATTTAGATAAATTCGTACATTATTACATTGCAGCTTATAGACTTTTAATTTGAATTAATTTATTATTTTCAATGCATCTAATAACATCCGATAAATACATTTTTTAAATTACATATTTTAATAAAATATTGACTATTTATATTATTAAGTTATTATATACATAATATTCTTATGTTTCTCATTTGAAAATTCTAGGGAAATATGATTATGCTATTTTACTATTAAATTTATATTTTATCGATTTACATAATATTAATTTTCAATATTTCAATATTTTTATGTTTTAGTGTAAAAGACTTTTTTCCTACTCACAAATAATATAATACAAATTGCAGAACTTATGCCGACTCACTGCAGCATTATAATCGGCAAAAATAGTTCTGAAATATTCAGCTATAGGGACATTCAATTATTTTTATAAATTTATACTAAATAACCATGTGTCTAGACAATATTATAAAGAAAAGAGATTTACTGATTTCACCATACGAATCAGCTTATCACGATGTAAATGTCGACTAGGTCATAATTCTGTCATTAATAACTCCTTGAAAGTTTCCTAGGTGAGTTTATTTCACGTACTGTATGTGATTTCCGCGAACATTTTCCATAATTTCAACAACCCATAAATTGGTTTTACGTTATACATTGATCTAAGCGATGATGGGCTCAATTTTACTATACATAACAGGAATGCATCAATTTACTTAAAATTGAAATCATAGCCTTATTATATTGTATATAATTTTTTATTAGAATTTTATCTAATTTTCGTTGGTAATTTATTAAATCTGGTTCTTCCATAATTGCTGCAATAGTAGGAAATGGAGTAGTTAAAATGGGTTATTTATTGTCGCTTACATCTGTCTAATGTTCCAGATTCGCTGGATATTATGCTGAATAGTTTTGGCGCATTTATATCCTTCTTCAATCTCCTTCAAGTCAGAGTGGGTGGCATTATTTAGAATTTTTTAAAACTATACACCTCTTATAGACATTAATTTAGAGAATATATTAAAAAACGTTGGTTATAAAACATAGTTAAATATTAAAACTTAATCATTTGTAATGTGTATACATCGTGTAGGGAATAAGAGTGTGAAACACCTTTGAACTGGATAATGCTGAACAGAACCAATTCATTGCTTTGACAATAAACAGCCCTAGACATACTTGGGACGTACTTGATGCAACACTCATATATAACATGCATAATAAAATAGACTAAAATAAATAAAACAAAATTAAACAATCAAATATACATTCTTGATACCAAAGAAGTTTGAAGCGCGATGTTACTTTTAAAATTGGAAGCTGATGCTGCGCAATAAATCGTGAATTTTGTCAAAACTTCAAATGCGGAACATGATGCGGAACATTTCGCTTATGTATATGTTGGTGCAATAAATAATAATGTAATATGTTTACAATGTACAGCATTACACTTACACAGGTACGTAAAACGAATTTAAGATGATAGAAATGGCTTAATATTTATTAAAATACTTAGTTTTGGCAAAAACGCGCAATATCGAATAGCGACCACATATTGAGGATTCAGATGTAATAAAATTAAATAATTATATTTATGATAACTCATATATGATTTGTAATAAATTATGATTAGGATAACTCATATATGATATGTAATAAATTATTATTAGGATAACTCATATATGATATATAATAAATTATGTTTATGATAACTCATTGAGATTATATTATAATTAATATTATAATAATATTAATATTATATTATAAATAATATTATTAATAATTAATATTATAATAATATTATAATAACTCATTGTGATTACGTAATAAAATGGTTTTACCCACACATTATAATGTGAATTAAAATACTTGCATTTTTCACAGAGACATATTAGAATGTTGTAGATTTTCAAGAGAAAAAATGGATTTTTTTACCGTATTTTAACCTTATTTTCAATATGAATATATTACAGATCAAATTATATATACCGAGCATTTTAATATCCTATGTTCTTTGGTTAATGAGTTACTCCATTTTCCTCCCATCAACCATATTTTAATGATAACACACCACTGGGGGTCCTAAACTCTGAAGCATATAAAACAATGTCATGAAGTTCCATTAAATCGCTTTGTCTGTTCTTTGACTGTCGTTTTTCTTTTTCTGGCTCCCGTTTAGCGTGTTCCACTGGCATGCCTTACCGTCTTGCCAATATAGTTTTGTTTGCAGTATTCTAATAGAAATATCTATAGTTTTATAACCATTTATGGGCAGATGATTCTATCAAAACATTTTATATTTGACAAGATTGTTTAGAAGGTAAAGAAATCAGGACTTCATTAATCTCATTTTGATACACAATAAATAATTCAATTTAAATAAAAATTTGTAAAAAAAAATTTTTTTTTATAAAAAAGCTGTTTTCGTTTCTTTAATATTTAATTTGTATATAAAATGTAACATTTGCATCTAAAATATTTTTCAGAATTTAAGTATATTTCCTTGGAAATGCAAAGCATATTAATATGTCTATAATAAGTTTTTATTATCATCTTGAGCTTTAAATTGAAATTTACTCATAAATCTAACCGCGCCCATTATAGTTCATCATATTCCCATGGCGCCCATTCTAGTTCGTTATATTTTAATCTCTGTCTTTTAGAGGTTATTTATAATTAAATATCTTAGTCTAAATGAAATGTCTTATTATAGTTAATCAAAGCTCTTCTTATTCCTAATTTATACTGTTGAATGTTCGTGTTAGGTAACTCATGTAGGTAAATTGTATTATTCTCTATATATTAATATATAATACATTAATATAATCTCTATATATATTATCAGTTATAGCATAGCTTTATATATCTATGATGTTTAAATCTATAAGTTGAAATGAATTGAATTATTTTACTTGTTATACGAAAAACTAATATCAAATAAGCTATGAATAAAACAGTTACAATCGGAAACATACTGAATATATAATTATAATGCATCATTTTAGAACTTGACAGAACACAAGCCGATTCCACTATTGCTTATATAATATAGTAGTTGCACTGAATAAAATTATAAAAAAAATATTTTTTTAGTTGAAATTCGCATTGAAATGTTAAAAAAGTGTCAAAATGTGATCATTAAATAAGCTTCGATATGTTGTTATACTGCATTGTTATACCAAAAACAATTAGTATATATGAATTTACATGAGATGTGAACAAATACATAATTTCAAAAATTTATTTTCGAAGTGGTCATTGAAGTGTTCGTGAAGTGGTCATTGAAATGTTCCTGAAGTGGTCATTGAAGTGTTCGTGAAGTGGTCATTGAAGTGGTCATTGAAGTGGTCATTGAAGTGTTCATGAAGTGGTATTTGAAGTGTTCATGAAGTGGTCATTGAAGCGGTGATTAAAGTGTTCATGAAGTGGTCATTGAAGTGGTCATGAAGTGTTCATGAAGTGGTCATGATGTGGTCATTGAAGTGGTCATTGAAGTGTTCATGAAGTGGTATTTGAAGTGTTCATGAAGTGGTCATTGAAGTGTTCCAGAAGTGGTCATTGAAGTGTTCGTGAAGTGGTCATTGAAGTGTTCATGAAGTGTTCGTGAAGTGGTCATTGAAGTGTTCATGAAGTGGTCATTGAAGTGTTCATGAAGTGGTGATTGAAGTGTTCATGAAGTGGTCATGATGTGGTCATTGAAGTGGTCATTGAAGTGTTCATGAAGTGGTCATTGAAGTGTTCATGAAGTGGTCATTGAAGTGTTCATGAAGTGGTCAATGAAGTGTTCATGAAGTGGTCATTGAAGTGGTGATTGAAGTGTTCATGAAGTGGTGATTGAAGTGTTCATGAAGTGGTATTTGAAGTGTTCATGAAGTGGTCATTGAAGTGGTGATTAAAGTGTTCATGAAGTGGTCATTGAAGTGGTCATGAAGTGTTCATGAAGTGGTCATTGAAGTGTTCATGAAGTGGTCATTGAAGTGTTCGTGAAGTGGTCATTGAAGAGTTCATGAAGTGGTCATTGAAGTGTTCCAGAAGTGGTCATTGAAGTGTTCGTGAAGTGGTCATTGAAGTGTTCATGA
>JAUZND010034926.1:0-22166 GCA_034780555.1 Coelogynopora nodosa
TAATTGGTATAACACACGGTTAATTGGTATAACACACGGTTAATTGGTATAACACACGGTTAATTGGTATAACACACAGTCAATTGGTATAACTAACACACGGTCAATTGGTATAACACACAGTTAATTGGTATAACACACAGTTAATTGGTATAACACACGGTTAATTGGTGTAACACATGGTTAATTGATATAACTAATACACAATTTTTCATGTACCTTACATTTTCGTTTATAAACATATCCACATATTATATTTTATACCACTAGTGTAACTGATATATTATTTATATAACGCATACTAAATAAGACACACATAGCTTTTAGCTAAAAAAAATGTTCTCCACGAACATAATGTAAATGATGACAGTTAATGTATAACACAGAGGTTTTAATACTGTTCGGATGGCATAATAATGGGCCGGTTGGGAGTAGTTACGCTAATATATGCATATATGATAAATATGATAAGCAACACACGAATTGAACAAGGCAACACGAGTTTAACAAGGCATAAATACGAGTCAGTTGATCAAAGTATAAGCACGAGTTGAACAAGGTATGGATACGTGTTTAATAAGGCATAAATACGAGTTTAACAAGACAAACAGAGATTATATCACGGCTTAATAATTTTGAAGCTACTGGTTTACTAAAAGTTATAATAAATATCTTAATTCTTCAAATTTTGTATTAAATATCATATATTTTTATCAAGATTAACTACTATATTTATTGTTTAAAAAATTCAAGTAAATAATGATATTGCGGTAATTTTGATCGACTCGTATTTTTGTCACTTTTTAACAAACTATTTGGGAGACTGTTTTTGCTGATCTTAATTTTATACGTCTCTCAAAATCAAGCAAATGGTTTTAATTAAAGTTATCATTTCATGTTTGTTACTTGTGGCTGTAAATGCAGAATTTCAAATTAAAAATCATGGCAATAAAGAACTCTTTGACATACTAAAAGAAATTCATGGGAAATGTCCTACAATTACACATCTTTATCATCTTAAAGTAGGTGATACTGAGACAACAAAACTTGGAAACAAACTTCATGTAATATCTTTTGGGAAGATTCCTGATGCTCATGTAGCTGGTACGTATTTCTTTATGTTTTTGATTTATCTACTTTGTCTTTGACATATTTTTTACCCTCATGTCCTTGTCATGACCATGTCCATGCATACTTATATAAATGTATAATAACTATAACTTAATTATAAATTATTTCATAAACTCATTAATAATATTCTGATCAGTATACTAGTTATGTTCAATATGAATAACCTATATATTCTGGCAGTTGGGGAATAACATGGCATGGGCCATTATAGACATAGTTCCCCCCAATTATATTATAAAATGGACCTTAAGGATATATGTGATGGCAATTGCCAATGGAAATCAAGATCTAATAGTTCAGAAACTGTCCAGACAGAAAACAAATTTTCCAAACTGTCTAAATAACAATGTCAGTTTGCAAACCATCCAGACAGAAAGTAAACCATGGCATATATTATATACTCACTGATATTAACCAAATGAATATACAAAATCTTTTAATTAAAAATAACAAATTCTATTATCCCTTCATACATGGACATACTTCTTAGGGTTTGCCATGGGGGGGTATTTTACCCCCCTAGAAAACCAAATTCCTATCCTCCAATTAAGCTGAAATTTGGCATACACATATCTCCTAAAGACTTATTAAGTGATTTTTATTTTCAAAAAAATTAATTAATTGGTATTATTTTTACAACCTGATTATGTCATAAACTCCAGTTAGGAAAATGAAGAAAATAACTATACATGCTATATATTGATCAATAAATAATATATAACTTTTCTTCAATGCAAACAATTGATTTAATTCTTTTTGCATCTGATTCCAGAACACAATATCTATATTTATTTAAATATTTTTATAATTTAACTACTTATACAAATAAGATATAAGTAGTATAAATGCTATTTGAGTATTATTTTAAATTGCTGGTTATTTTAATAAATAATTTTATTATTCCAGTAAAATTAATATAATTTATAATAAACTTATTTTTTGGATTAATGTTGCAAGTTTCAACTCCTAATATCATCAGTAAGTATGAAAACCCAGAGAGAGTATAAAATGGATCAATAATAACACAATTTGTCTGGTATGTAAAAATATTTCAAACTATGTTTGTTATATTTTTTAGTTAGATTTAGTATTTTAGCCACTGAGTAAAAAAATCAGGGTCATACATTTTATAGTTTAATCAAAAACTTTATTTATTTGAGAAAAATTGGCATACCCACCCCCCTCCATGTATTAAGGGCTAAAACAACATATAAAAAATATTTATACATTATTAATAGTCTTATTGCTATTATTTTATTATAATTTACCATATATATTATCATTTTCATAATACATTATTTATTATCATAATTATGTTTATATTACCATAAATTTACTGTTTGTTATAAAATTTACCATTCATTTTAAATTATTCATATATTTTTTACAAAGTTAATGGGAAAACCACATTTGAGATATAGTGTTTAATACAGGGTGCGTGTGGCCTCTTGGAATTTCAGGACTCCTGGAAAACTCCTGGAATTTACTTTAAAACCTCTAACTCCTGGAAAACTCCTGGAATTAAAAAAAACCTCCTGAAAACTCCTGGAATTTAACCACTTTTTGAATGTTAAATTTCCAGGGATGAGAATCTTCCATGGATTCGCGGATTTCAGAGTGATAATGATAATTTTTGTAATTCATTTAAATCAGGGTTAAAAGTAGGGGGGGGGGTTTGTTTTTTAGTTAGATATTTAAATAACTAATATATGTAAACAAATTTTTAATAATTGATTTCCGAAAATCACTCAAAATTTTTAAATTTACAGTTATATTTTGTAATCTCTGTCCCTACACAATGAGCCTTGTACCTAATTACCTTAAAAAACATAAACTGCACTGTCAAAAACAACTAATTTTTTAGATCTTCAGATCAATATTTGAGGATTCTATATGCCCTTCGATGCATTCTATGTCTTAAAATCTCAAAAAATCTCATCGCTCTAGCGATGATTTTAAAGGCTATGCTTCTGCTTATCCTTAGGCCTACCCTTAGTTGATAATGGAGTCTTCAGGATTTTTTCCCACGGATTTAAGTAAACCTCAATCTCATCCTTGAATTCCTAGTCATATTTTTTCTTTTGAATGGTGCATATGGAATTTCTACATACAGTATTTTCATAAACTCAAAAAAATATGATTTTAGAATGTTCATGTGATATTTTTAGTTCTCCTACTCTGCAATTTAATACTTTTGTTTTAGTTAAATCTTTTTAACAGAGAAACCAGGTGCAAATCAGTTAATTAATATTTGCATTTATGTTTATTTAGTATTTATTATTCTAATTATGTTGCTAAGCACATTCATATTTATAATAAAGTTAAAATTTAAAGAAAATTTTTGGTGATTAAAGTCTTCTTCAGTTGGTAAATGTAGTTCCATTTAAAAAAAAAATTATATCTGGACATAATAGATTTGGAAACAGTACATTAAATGAAATCGATAGTAAAATATATACAATAAACAATCTAAAATTGGGCTTTTAAATTCACTATACATAATGTATTTTACATTGAGTTGTCTCATTAATTAAAATATTAATTGAAATGTATTAAAAAATAGGAAAATATAAGCCTGGAAAATAAGAAAATACTCCTGGAAAACTCCTAGAAAGCTCCTGGAATATTATTTCATAAAAGCTGCACGCACCCTGAGTTAAGAATAAAAAAAACTAAAATGTTTTCAAAGCATTAGTGGAGAGAATACAATGCTTTTACCTTTTTCATAATATATGTAATTTGCATATGGTCTGGATAATAAGCTAATTTATCATTATTTTAATTATTTGATATTCACCTAATTTTTCTTTTCAATGGAGTTTAGAATGAAACTTTTTAATGCTAAAATTGTTCAAAACATTAGTGAAGCAAATACAATGCTTTAAATTTTAATAATATGTATAATTACAGAATTGTCCCGACAGTAAGTGAATTTATCATTATTTTTGTTTCAATTACAGGGACAGATCTTGTTTTCAGACAAAAGGGGGTACAGAGATTAAATTGTGTACCAATGGGGTCCAGGAGTGAAGACCCTGGCAGGGTTAGGCGGGTGAAAGCCCCTAAAATGTTGTACTTATTCAAGCTCTATTTGGGGCACCTAAGACATAGTGAAAATCTTATAAAATATTATGAAACTATGCAGGAAAGGGAAAGTACATAATTAAAAATGACTAAATGTAAATACTAAACTTTTTGGAAAAATAAAGTCTGAAGAATCAAAGCCACTGAATTACTCGATATCCACTTCATTTTTCTTTTCAATGTAGTTTAGATGGTAGTATAAACAAGATAGATAGTGGTATAAAAAGGAGACAGAGTGACAATTACATTAAGAAGGAAATAAGTAAGTTCTAAATGTTTTTTATAAATAGAGAGATCTGCCAAAGTTCCTTCAATGGAAGTCCATTCCAGACCATGTGACCTGTTAGGGAAAAAGAACCCATAGAAGCGGCAATTTGAATAATGGGTTGAATTGTGTATTTTGGGATCTCAGATTGGTTTAAATGGTAGTTGAGTTTGCAGGCACAAGCAGTTTTTTCAGATATCCAGGAAAGTTCCCATACAGGAATTTGTGCACCAGACACACAACATTATATTGTATGCGCAGCTGAACTGGTAGCCAATGTATATTGAATCTCTTTGTAAACTAAATTTGAATAGCAACAACCAAAAATGTAAAATAATGAAATTCTTTAAAATATTTTATATTTTCAAATACAATTATTTAATGAATTATACCATTATATTTATGTAGACATAACTTATACAACAGTTATGTCTATTTAATTTTCTATGTAAATGAAGCTTTATGTAATAGTGTAAAATTGTTTCTTTTAACACCATGATAAACAATAAACAAGGTTAATTACATTTTCTGTACCTTCAGGAAAACTTCTATTGTGAAGAAAGTTTTGTCTTTACGGATAAAAATATTTGTGATGTGGCCTTTCCATCCTTTGAAAGAATTCGTCGTCAAGGGAAGCTATGTGACGTCACACTTGTTGTAAGTATCTACTGACTTATAGTTAGTTAGCTTGAATGATTACATATCTTGAAGTGTTTTACCTTCAGGCTGATGACCAGAAGTTTTCAGCACATAAGGTTGTGTTGGCAGCAACAGTACCCTTTTTCTATGGCATGTTCATGCATGACATGGTGGAATCCTCCAAGAGTGAAATCGTTATGAAAGGCCTGGAAGCTGGGTGAGATTGACTATTGATATGTTTATATTGACAGTATTGTCATCTAGCTATAAACTTACTGATGTAGCAGTTTACTTAAATATTAAATATGATCAATAAAACCCAATGCTGTTTAACTATATTTATTCACATATTTCAGTTGTTAAACTACATCAAATCATGTTTGCTTAATTACTAAACTGCTATAAAAAGTCATGATATAGTAAGAGTGGCTATTATTATTAGTAATAAGGAATATTATTTATACAATAGTTTGAGCAACTTGTAATGTTGGCATATATTTATTTATAATATTGTTAAAATGTACTTCTTAATAATGTGTTAGACCATTTGTAAAATTGTCCCCTATAATAATTGTTACATTAATTATTTTAAATAAGGTTATATTTATATTTTCGAGGTGAAGCAATTAAAAGGTCAATGTCATTGTAAACCCACACTTTATTCTTCTATATTGAAATTGCTATCTCAATTATTGTCAATAAATTAAATGACAGAATAGCATGCTCCATTTCCTGCTTTTTATATTTTTGGATTATAATTAGGATTGAAATCATGTTGTTTTTTGTCTCCCTGTAGGGCACTGGAAGCGCTGATCAACTACGCCTACAGTGGCGAGGTACAGATCACTCTGGACAACGTGCAATCGATACTGATAGGTGCCAGCTATTTGCAGCTTCAGAGTGTCAAGGAGGCCTGCTGCCAGTTCATGAAGGAGCGGTGAGTGGATCTTGGTTGTTGTGGGTATCTTTTCAAAGCAGCAATGAAGTCTGTGGCACTTCAAATAATAAGTATAGTGTCTAGATTAGACAGTAATATAGTCTACTGACACTTTGTCAAGTGTCAGTAGTGGTAGACGCGTATATTGTAGTCTAACCTTGTTACCTAGATACACATTTAATTACAAGCATTTCCCGGGAATTTATAGCTCCTGCTGTAATATAATAATTTAATGTTATTTGTGACAGACTTCTAGATTCAAGTAATACATATGCATACAAACTGACTTTTCATTCCCCCTGGGTGTACAGTACCCATTTATATATCTTATTGAACATAAATGCAAATACTGCTGACAGTATAATTGTATAATAAATTTTGCAAATAATCCCCTCTGTACGAATTGGTTTACCCTCTGTAACTTGATATCCTTGCAATTTGATTTTCTGTAGTTTGTTTACGTTATAGTTAATTAAAATAAAAGAATAAAACCGTTAATTTTAATTATATACCTAAAACTGTAAAGTTTCTCATCTTATTTTCATTGAAATTAATACTTTATTTTCATGAACGTTTTATATTATTATGTAAACAAACTATAGCAAATATAATTACCGAGAAAAAGTGTGACGTTTTCTAAATTCACCGGCATCCGGAATACTCGTGTAAGTGGGGTTTTATGTCGTTTACTTTTACAGTTTTACCGGTTGATAATCTTTGCATATATGTGAAAAATACAGTATAGCAATTATTATTGTTATCTCTAAAACTATCAAATTTACAAAACACTTTCAAGTACACACGAAAACTTTTAAAAGTAAAGTAAATTTTATAATTACTTGCGTAAATTGGCAAGTAGGTTATATGTAGTTAAAGCTGTTTAAATATATTATGTTTTTGTATTACAACAAAACTTTGCGTTTCGTGCAAATATAACACTTAAACTGTGTTATAATTTTGTTTTCAAGTCATTTCATATTATTAGTTTTCAACAAGTTGTATTTACTATATATTTGTTTATTATCATATTGTATAATGCATTATTGTTATTTAATTTTACTATTTACAAGTCTTTAAACTATTAAATTGTCTAGTAATGAGAATATCAAATATTTAAAAAAAATTGAAATGTACTTTTAGTTATTATGAAACTTTAATTTTTTTTAAAAAAGTCTTAAAACTGCTAGCCTGGTAATAGTCTACAGGAGCTTTCTAATTAAATAAAATCAACTATTAATTAAAATATGGTTTTATTTAAATCATATTATTATAATAATAGTATCCAATGAAATGTATTACACATATCTGAATAGTTGAAGTGGATGTGTTTTGGTCAAAATATTCTCTGTGATTTCTTCTGCAGGTTGTCCCCGGTTAGTGTGATCTCAGTTCGCACCTTTGCACAGAGCTTTCTCTGCTCAAATTTGGTTGAGGCGACCAATAAATATCTCTTCTACAACTTTGAGGAGGTCTCTGGATCGTCTGATTTTCTTCAGCTGGCTCCAGATGATCTTATCAAGGTAGGGTTAGGGAATCTTTGTTCTGAATTTTAACTTATAATTGGTTTCGGTATCCACTTGTAATCGCTCTTTAAATTATCTTTATTTAAAAGCCATAAGAAATATGTCAATCCCCAATATGTAATATAATAATTAATATACAATATTTTTAATGATGTGCTTATTATCAGTATATTTGTTTATCGGATAAAATTAAATATGTCCAATATAAATCTTTTAGTAATTATATAAAAATAATTGAATAAAAATAGAAATGAACAAACTTTTTATTTAATAAGCAATTATCAAAATCCCTGCCACTCTGGTATTTCAACATCCTTTAAGAATGAAAACGAGGAGGATAAATTGAAGAGCCATTGCAAATTCGCAAAAGATTTTATATCGAAGGGATACTCGGAAATATTAATAAAAACCAAGAAACATCCTCGAAGGCAATAATGTATTAATCACGAAAAGAATCCAACTTTAAAGATCCCCCTCATTAATAAGTAGACATAATTATTGTTCTTTTAGCAAAGTAACAAGAAAATTCTGAATATGATACCTATTTAAGCGTTGTTTATTATACCTGACTAAAGTTCAAATCAAATTCTAACAAGAAATAACTACGACCAAATAAATTCGAAAAATAAGTGCAATATTTGCGCCCTCTTACCCATTTTTAATAAATGTTTTACTACATGTATGGTAATTTATAAACCGATTTTCAAACTTTGTAAATAGAACTACGTTGGAAAATATACTTATACAGATTATAACTGTTGCAGAACTCTAGATATCTTTAGATATTATTGATGCGTTATTGTATTAGTGGGAAATTTTGTTCAATATTATATTAATATAATAATATATTATTATTTATTTTGTTTGTTTGTTAAAGTTGTTGTTAAATACATTCATTAAAGTCAATTTAGTATGCATCGAAACATATAATAAATGTAAAAATTGTAGTAGTTTTGCCTTTCTATTACTTTTTTTGTTTGTTTATATATATTTAAGAAAATATAAAAGTATTTAACTTAGATTAATAATATATATTTTAAGTATACTTACATTATGCGATACTTATTACAATATATACCATTAGTAAGGCATAGTTGTAATTCTAGAGAATATCTGAACAACAACAAAATCGTAATAACAAAGATCAACAACCATAAAGAGCCTTCAACTCAGTATATGACATGACGTATTGTGCAGGTTATGTCACGTGACGAGCTACGTGTCAGCTCGGAGGAGCGTATCTTCGAGGTGGCCGTGGCCTGGGTGAATGACAATGTGAGTGAGCGATCCAACTACATGCCAGAGCTCCTGAAGCAGGTCCGCCTGCCACTCCTGTCGCCTGAATTCCTCTCCGATGTCGTCGCGAAGGAGGAGGTTGTCAGAAACTCCATTCAGTGCCGGTCAGCTGTGTTTCCTTAAATCTAAAGCTCGTTTATAGGTGTTTGAGTGTGGCTAGGACAGTAGTAGCGGTCTGATTGAATATTGTATTATTTTTGTAGGATGTTTTAAGTAACTCGATCAGTGAGTTATAGGTTGTAAGTGTCGACCAGATATGCTTCTTACGTAAATATTTAACTATGTTAGTAATAGGTGAGCTTTTTGAATAATTAAGTGAGCTAATTAATAATAATTATAATATTATTTTGAATTTATTATGTGAAATATGTATCAAATATTTCATTAAATGTACCAAATGGTGCGTTTATAGAATATTATAAGCTTGTTTATTTCTCTAAACGTGTTTCTAACATATTAAATAAACTAAATGTCCTACTCTTTTACAAAGATAGTTAGTTTAAAGTATTTAATCACAGATGGCCCATCTCCTTCGTGTCTGGGTTATGTATATGGGGAGGGGGTGGGATCAAATGGATATAAAAGTATTATCTTTTGCATACTAATAATTAAAAAAAGGAAGACAATGTTGGTGTCGGTAATTAATGACTTTGTTATCTTTAGATATTATTGATATGTTATTGTATTAGTGTGAAATTTTGTTCAATGTTATTTATTTATTTAATATGCATCGAAGCATGTAATAAATGTAAAAATTGTAGTAGTTTTTGCTTTTATTATATCTTTTTATACGTCGGCGAATGTATGTTTAATACGTAAATATGTTTTGTAAAATTGATATAACAATAATGCTAATAGAAAATAATGTCGTAAAACATTGACTACCAATCACCACCAAATGTTTAAAAGTTAACTTAAACATGGTATGCTTTTAAAATATTAATTGTGGTATTTTATTAGTAAATACAAAGAAATAATCGCATAAAAGCACTCTTGGTATAATTTTGCCATTTCATGAGCTACCAAGTATATATATATATGTGTATTCGATTAATATGTTACTATATTTACTAAATACCCATCAGAATAATTGGTTAACTTGTATTACTACACATGCGCTACTGCAAAACTGCCCGCAACTGTTCTGTTATTGGTCTCGTCCACCCCACCCATAAACCCCTCAGTGATATCCTGGACGAAGCCCGTGACTTCATGCTGCTGCCCAATCGAAGGTCGTCCATGACAACCTTCCGCTGCCGGCCCCGTCGATGCCAGGGAGTGATCGGGGTGATCTACGCGGTGGGCGGTCTAACGGCGGCCGGCGACAGTCACAGCATCGTCGAGTGTTTCGATCCCATCGTGCGGAGGTGGACGGTTGTGGAGAACATGTCGACCCATCGGAGTCGAGTGGGGGTCGCTGTGCTCAATGGTGAGGGGAGAGGGGGGGGGGGGGGGCGGGATTGTTTATGTGGACCTCCTGCGAGTTTTTGCCGACTGGATGTGTGTAAATTAAAAATTTAATTATATATATTTTGGGTGATAATAAATGTATATTCGTAGAAACGATAATATGGGAGAAATAATTACATTTTTAACAAATAAATAATGGAGAAATTGGTTTGTATTTTTAGTAAAATGTGTTTTTGTATTTATATTTTGTATAATAAATTTAAAGTAAAATTAATATTTAACAAAAATTTCGGACGCTTACTCATGCAAGTATTTAAAAATAACTAAAATATAGTAATATATGTTATGTCTAAGTTTTGTTTAGCCTACTAAGTGAATTTTCGTTATTTGGATGGCTGTGTTATATTTTGTGAGAAACGTTAAAATGTGAAAAAATGACATACTCCACTGTCCATGGTCCTGACGGGAAATATGCGGTATGAAAAAATAAGCAATTGCTTATAAGAAAATTGTATAAGCAAATGCAAAAGGTTTCAGCAATTTCTGATATGCAAAAACAATTACTTAAAAGAGTACATATGAATAATCATTTGCTTTTTCTTATCAGCAATTGCTTATTCTATAAGCAATAATAAACAAAAAGCTGTTGAGAATCTCAGAAAAACGCTTCAGATAAACAATAGAAAAGAGATAGACGAGGAGTAAATTTTGAAGCAACTGTCGAACATGAAAGCAGGTTAAGAAAAAGACTGATTTAAATCAAACCGAAAATAAGATAATTGTTTCCACGGATTGGGAGAAAGAAATGTAAAAAAATAATCTTTATTTTGCAGATCACCTCTCTTTTTCATTTTTTACGTGAGTATTTTTAATTGAATATTTTATTCATAAATTACGTTGGATTATGAAGAGTAATCTCCATGCGTTGTTCCAAAGAAAGAGAACCTCGGGAAGAAATTCACTGGATAAAAACTTTACATGTTCCTTATCAAATCGAAATATCCATTTATAAATCGTATTTGAAACCGAACCGAATTATATTTCTTAGGACCATTTTTTGCTAGGTGATGAAACATAATAGACACATTATGCAAGTGAATAAACTACTCGTTATGTGCTTCCAAATATATAAGCAAATGCTGGTATCGATTGACTTTTATTCATAACTATTTAAGCAAATGTTGAAATATAAGCAATGGTTATTTCAACAAGCAATTGCTTATAAGCAAATGGTAGTATAATTTTCTTATAAGCAATTGTGAGTTTTTATTCATACCCCAATGTTTCAATTTTATACAACTTATATTAAAATTAATGATGCACAATATTCTGTATATTATGTACTATGTTAATTTTTCATTAGAATAAGTTGCCACTGATATTGTGTTTCATAATTCTACTGGGATATTTAGTGTAGTAAACATTTTATAATATACAGACTAAAATACCCCCAAAATACCAACGTACACACGCAGGTCGTCTGTACGCAATCGGCGGCTACGACGGCCACAACCGTTTGCGCACAGTAGAGATGTTTGACCCGGTGTTGAGTCGATGGCGCCCCGTCTACCAGATGAACTATCAGCGCAGTGCTCTGGGGGCTGCTGTGTTGGAGGGGAGGCTCTATGTTTGCGGGGGCTATGATGGCACTGCCTCCATGCGCACTTGCGAGGTCTTCTGTCCTGAGCAGAACAGGTCAGTGGTGTATTGAGTGGTTGTTTAAACTTTATATACGGAGTTCGGCAATAGTGATTATATTTTTGAAAGCTAGAAAAGTAGAAAAAAAATCTATAATTTCTACGTATACTAATTTTTTTATACATGTAATCATTATTAGTATTTAGCGGTTTCTATTAAAGCTATTTCAGTTTCAGTTTCTTTGTTTCTCAATTTTATGTAGATATAAAATGAAACATACAATATGTAGTACATATAATATATCTTTTAATATTATATGGTGATATTTCATTTTTAGGTACTATAATTTGATGTAAGCTTTCATTCTAGTAAAAATATTGTCATCATCAGTATATAAAAGTCGGATGGTTTCACTACAGATTTTTGCATTATAATAAATATTTGCTTACCTATTCAAATTATAAGGAAAACATGTTTTCTATAAACAGCTAATGAATCGAAAATTATTAAATTGATTACTATGAATTAGTAGTAGTATATGCAAGTGCA
Organism: Coelogynopora nodosa; assembly: GCA_034780555.1. NCBI lineage: Eukaryota > Metazoa > Platyhelminthes > Proseriata > Coelogynoporidae > Coelogynopora > Coelogynopora nodosa. The sequence continues at coordinate 12,473 of JAUZND010034926.1, forward strand.
CTTCTATATCAATCATAACAAGACTCGTTAACCCACCCCACACCCTCTAGATGGAACATGATCTCCAGCATGCACGACTGTAGATCGGCAGGTGGGGTGGTGGCCCTACATCGCCTCCTCTATGCGCTGGGTGGGCACAACGGCCTGGCCATCTATGACTCAGTCGAATGCTATGATCCCCAGCAGGGCCAGTGGCGGATGGTCGCCTCCATGCTCAGTCGCCGGTGCCGGCACGGGGTAGCTGTGCTCAACGACTGCATCTACGTGGCAGGCGGCTACAACGGGGTACACTTCCTCAAGACGGTGGAGGTGTACAATCCGCTGGCCAATCAGTGGACCAATGTGTCCCCGATGGCGGTTGCAAGGTCGCGGGTTGCGCTAGCGGTCACCTGTGGACGCCTCTATGCCATTGGTGAGAGCGAAAAGGAGAGATATGACTATCTATTTTGTTAAAATGTTGGCTTGGTTTTATGGAGGTTATTTTCAGCTTTTGCTATCTAGCCCAACCGACCCGCCCCGTGCAATTTTTTAAGGCCAAAAAATAGGTTGCCTTAATATTAATAAATCGAAAATTCCGCTGTATATAACAAGAAATAGAGTGGTTTTTAATCGAACATTGGACTTTTCGTAAAATATTTGCCGCGAATGAATAAAACAGAATAGAGAGAATAACATTTAACATTTTAAAAATAAATTTTCTGTTGAAATAATATTCAATTGATTTTTCAATTTTTCCATTCGCGACTAATATTTTACGGTATTTTTAGACCAATTTCATTATTTATTTACTATTGTATAATCTATTTGTTTCTAAAATTCATCATCATATAAAAGTATATAAATTAAAAGTTAAGCGTATCATTAAATCCATCGAACTCTTCGAACATAAATATTCATTATCTAAAGCGAGTAGGCAAAACCTCTCTTGCATTTGTTATAATAGTGTGCTATTTTAGGCCTTTTATAGATCTTTTATATTGTTACCATTTTTATTTACTTATATAGTATAGATTTCTTTACAGCCTACAAAGTTTACTATTATAATATGTGCACACGTAACCCGTATTTCCAATTTTCCTTTTCTTATCTGAAGTGTTATTGTAAAATAATTTTAAGACTGTGGAGTATACTCTATGGTGTTTTTAGATTCTCTGAGAATATGGCTCATTTAATGAATCTGATATTGTACGGATATTCTAACCATTGAATTTCAATCTAACAATTTTAATTTAAAAAATGCAATTGCGACATAAATAATTTTCATTTGAGTGTTCTCCATCTTTATACCACCATTTATGGGAAATGTCATTGTAGTATACCAATTGGATGATGCTAATCATACCGTTGAGGTTTAATTATTTGTCAGCTTTATCCATCATATAAATTTAATTATTAATGTCATTTAGCGTGTTTGATTTAAATTTTTACATCTTAATAATATTATTTGATAAAATTTTAGTGCTAATATATTTTTTGCTATAATATTTTAATGCTTTCTATAATTTGTATGCCAAACATCGTTATTTAAGCTAAATAGGTACATAATACGTGCATTAAATAGCTGAATTATAAGCTCGCTTTGTGTATATTTCACCGCTGGATATGCCAAAAAAACAAAAGTTAAACAATCTTATGTAGTCAGAATAAATACTGTAAATTTAAATATAATATTTATTTGCACATTGTGATTGTTATATAATTTAAACTATTAATAGTTTATCTGTAGCTACACCCGAGTTTTATTTTCTGTATTTGTTTATTTTTTATATCGATTAGCTTGTATTTGTATATACGGTTTCGTCTTGTTATATATATTATATAAAATTTTGCTTAACTATAAATAAGTTAAACCCTAATTTACAACGATAGAATATTTTTTATCACAAAATTTCGAAATTAAGCAGTATAGATACGTTTATTTATCTTTTGTGCTCAAACATTTGCTGTATTTATTAAGTGGTTGTTAGTTAAAAGATCACTATTTTAATCCAACTGGTAGTGAGTTGAATGTGAGTCACTAATTAGTATAACATAATTTTACATTAGTGATGTTTAAAATTGAAATCTTGTACAATTTCCTATTCAGCATATATATTTCGACAACTTTTTAATATAACATTAACAAATAATTATTTTACTTTTATTTAGTTCTTCTTTAAACTTGTTGAGCATGTTTGTATTTGTATTCCACTACAACATGTCGAAATGGTTCGGTATGTATACATATGTCGGATGGTTCAAGAGAGGCATGCGGTAGTAATATTCCATAAATTAAATCAATAACTGAAATTATTATGAATGACTATTTTGATCAAATTAATAGCTACCCGTAGGATAAGCTTCACCTTTTCTTCATCACTAATTCCATCTTTTACATTTTGTTAAGTCTTTTAATACATTTAGTTGTATGTCTCAGTGGTAATATCAGTTCATTAACATCGAAATGTCTCATAATTATATTTTGTTACCATAGTAATTAATAAAATACATGTCATGGACTCTATTATTTTTATGCTAGTCGTTTGTTTCTAGTTTAATATTTATAATCACACTTTAGATTAGTAATAAACCTATTTTACTACAAGCTACTCTAGTATACCATATATTTCGTAATAGTATTTTACAAGCTGAGGCAAACTATCACTTTATTAAAGTTTTTCCAGCTGATATGTACCGTATACATGGTGCCTGCGCGTTAGGGAATTTCTAAAATTGTCTGGAATTTTTATTTGAAGTAAAATGTCAGAGAATATAATTAATTTTTAAAAATGTCAGGGAATTTGGCTATTTTATCAAATTTCATATTTTCTTTTTGTAAATATTAATTATTTCAGTTTTATCAGTTTATCATTGAAAGAAATTATCTATGACAGAAATGTATCTATTTATTTATGTATATGTTACATTTGTTCTATATTTTTACGTATAAAATATATCGATTTATGACGTGTTTGTTCTATTTATAGCTATGTTAAGCTATACGTCTTAAATCGATATATTTCATTCGTAAAAACATTGGAAAATTTGCATGGGCTGGTACGTATGGTGTACATGAAATTTATGAGAAAAACAAGGTATAGGAAAGATCCGTCACCTCTCAGGGTTATCCTCAGACGGAACCCATATAAAGTTTTTGTTTTGCCACAAGTGAAACATATTTAATGGCCGGGTGCACATGGCAATACGGTCGGGAAACTGCTTGTATTACACTGAGGGGATCAGATAGTATTGTGTCTGATATACCTGCTGCCGCAATAACAATACAAAAAGCCTTAAGTTCTGCAACAAACTAGTTGTGACTATACTCATGAATAATAACAAAAGGAGAATTGTCTTTAAGAATAGCAAGCTTATACATAGTCGCGTCTGTTGTCCAAGTAACACCAGATGCAGGAGGAACGAGTGGAGGATTCCAAGACATGAAATGTACAAGAAGACAAGAAATATTCTCCCAGTTTTCTAGATCAAATCTGGAAAGAAAACGGGGAAGGTGAAGACTGGAGACAAAGTAAGCTAAGTACCTGTTAAAACGCTCTAAAGACTTATTACGGAGAAAGACCCGAGATGGACACGAGATAAGTGACCAACAATACTTGACGATATAACTAGGTAGACGAATAGTACCAGACGTAGCCGAATAAATAAGACCACAGTATTTCAAGGACTTTACTGGATCGAGAATAGACTTTCTGTGGTTTTCTGTAAACCCAGCCAAATCTAACAACCTATATCACGAACCAGAAGAATTTGATCCGGGAAATCTAGCACTAGGATATCATCCATGTGCGACCACACAAAAGTGATCGGGTAAAATTTACAAACAGCCCGAAGGATAAGGTAGATCATGGCCTGTAGGAGAGCCGGGCTACTAGAAAAACGCATGGGTAATCTATTAAAAATAAAGAAACTGTTATCATACTGAAAAGTTGTTATAAACCTAGACTTAGGATCTAAGGGAACCGAAAAGAAAGCAGACTCTAAATATATTTTATGGAGTCTCTTTCCTTTAAACGATTGCCATTCTATTATACGAACAGGAGGAGGCAGATATATAGGTAAGGACTCAACTCCACTAGTGAGATGACTATAGACTACAATAAAGCGACTCTTTCCCTCTCCCTTAGGAACCAGGAAGATGGGAGAAACGTAAGGCCTATGATTGCCCACAGCAGGAGATATGATCTCCGCGTCTAGGAGAGACTTAACTGAAAGCGTAAGACGGAGCATACACGACGCATGTGTACGCTGATCCCATTAGGAGGCGACCCTCCTTGACATGGGAACCCTACCAGAGAAAGAAAGCTTAAAAGGTCTAATGTACTTCTGAAGCACAGGAGGGAGAGCTCTGCTAACGAAACCAGGTGCAAAGCTCTCAACCTCAGGCCGGGGAGACTGCTCAGAATCGGAATCCGAAGGATCCACTTCTCAACCCGGTTTGGTTGTAAGAACCAGAAAGGGCCTAATATCAGGCAAAGGAGGAGGTCTAGGTACTAACGAATCAAAAAGAGAATCGCGTTCCAAGGTTTGTGATAAATCATACGCGGTTTCATCCAGACTAGAACCAGTGGATTCTATGATAATATCGAGCTAACTACAAAAATTGTCCAACCCATGAACCCATTTAACAATAGAATGGAGACACTTTGGACTGAAAAGTCTAAAAGAAGGGATAGGGTACCCGTGCTAGTCGGGCTACTCTGATATCCCCAGATAGGACGCTGCCAAGACCAAGAAGACTGTTCAAAAGAGTCAACAGAAGCTAGACTATCAGAAAAACCAGAAAATAACCCACTAGAGTGAGTTCTAAAGAGGAATTCGAAGAAGAGATCCCACATAGGACAAGTGCTAAAAGAATTAGAGGAAGAATCATCTTGTCAGGGCCAAGTACAGTCTATATTAAAGGATACCGAGGCTGGAGTGAATCCTCGCTGGAGGTGAAGTTCTCGGTTGCATCCATTTCCACATTGTAGGTTTCCCAGACTAAGCGTCTAGGACGATGATAATCAAAAAATGATAATTGGACGATCTTTTGGCTCCTCCATCTCAGCTTACTACACAGTCATCCGTATAAACAATTTAATTTTGTTCTTTATACTTTTAGAATAATCAGTGTATAGTATGTAAGCCATGTCTGTATATACATGAAATCATGTATGTGTAAAACATGTTTAGCATTCCGTAATATACTGTTAATTTAATTAATTTATTTTATTTTTATTAGTTTTATATTTCATTAAATTGTCTGGAAAATGTGTGAAATGTTGGAATTTGTACTGAAAACTGCGCGGGCACCCTGGTATAATATTGATTGATTAATACGCCCATTGCGTGTTGTCTAGTATTCTTCGCCCTACCATTCCATGGATTGGAGCTGAATTGACTCGGATTGAAAGATTAGGTTAGCGCCGGTTACACAACCAAATACTAAACGAATCGCTAATATTAGAATGAAGCTATTTAATTTATCTCTAGTATTCTTCCTAAAAATAAAATGGCAAAATGCTGACGGATTTTACCCAGCTAAAAACTTGCAACCAATTAACCGTGTGATTTTAGCAGTGGCAAATTGTTCAGTTTGTAATTAGCTTTTTCTACTGATTTTAATATTCTACATCGTTAAATATTCATGTTGCCTTCATTTGTAAATGTATGGGACGGATGTATTTACCATTACTACATTTTCTAAATTATCGTACACATTTAGTCGGTGAATTATATAAATATACCTATCTATAATTTTTTATTTCATCATTTTATAGTGTCCGTTCTTTTTATTGTTAAATAGATGTTTTTTTTAAATCGTTTAAATAATTGATGGCGTTTATGTTTACCTTTTTACATAATTTATTTCTATAAACAAAATTGTATTTTATTATGTAATCCATTAGTAATGTATTATTATGTGTCATATTTACTGTACTTTACTCAAACTTCTAATTTATGTTTAACTATATATTTACGAGTGTATTTTATTTTATATTTAAAGTATGAAAGCTAGACTGTTTTGAAATATGATAGTTCAAACTTTTTCAACTGGCCGATAACCTATTGTCCTAATTATTTTCTTTTTTTGTTTCGCTCTTCACTAATAGATTTGAATATTAAAATTCCCACTCCGCATTAATTGTTTTAAAATATTTTTGTCACGAAACTTTCCTGAATTGGTAACTAAATAGCATGTATACCAAATGTCAACTAGTTCAAAACATAGTTATAATTTACGTTAAAATTCTTTATTCTTTCTACATATAAAAAATAAATACTAGAAATAATGTTTATACATTTTGTTTAAATATTTGTCGGCGAATATATTTGTCAAAATTATTTTCATTACAAATTTATTAATATAGTAAAATAGGCCTATAAACATTTCTATTGAAAATATGATTCATATTATTCCGGATATAGTTAGTTCATTAACAAATAATGCTATTTGTGTCGGATAATAATAAAAGGTTTTCTATTATAGCCTTTATATTACTTATTTTTGAATAGTAATTGACTTGCATACCTTTGTTGTGATTAGATATTAACAAATATACATTATGAAGATCAATTTTCGATTTCGAAATTGTTTGTTTACAATTGAGGTCAGACTATCATAAATCAGTATGCTAACTCTCAACTTAAAAATTAAAACTATTAATAACTTGAAAAATTTAGCTGAACTGTGCTTGACTGTCTGTGCTAAGCATTGTGAACTCTCCTAACTACTATGTGAATCACCACCCCCGCTCTCACCCCGATAACTAGGAGGGTACGACGGAAGCACAAACCTGCGCACAGTGGAGTCCTACAACGACGAAGTGGACGAATGGTCGCCCGCCGCTTCTCTCACCGCCCATGAGGGTGGGGTGGGGGTGGGGGTCGTGCCTATACCCGACTACAACATAGTGGGCTCCTCCTCTACCAGCTGTCCCTCCACCTCTCTGCTTAATGAGGAGGGATCCGCAGCTGCCGTATCGTCTGCAGGTCCTGCCGGAGATCAGGCGGCGGCTATGGATTGATTCACTGCTGGATGATGTGCTCTAAAGACTCTATATAATTTCCTAATTCTATAATAGGTTCCTAATAGTATTTTAAAATTAGTTTTTAAACATAATTATGTTTATTATCTGTTATATTTAAAGACTTTATATTATTAGTAAGACGCTGTGTTTTTTATTTTAATCAATATTCATTTTAAAATTAAGTTAGCAAAAGCGCGTCATTTTAGTCGTACACAAACAAGCAATAGAGTTTCAGACATCATTTTGTTCATTACCGGTTTATTTTAACTAAATTTGAATAGATTTTTTGTTAATTTGTTTGTTTCATAATATGGAGTATTTTCTCTCTTCTCTGTACTGCCACAATTGAGCACACATCCCAGATATGTATTGTGGTGTACCTGTTTTTTAAATATTTTTTAATATATTCTTATTTCTAACAATCTATAACTGGTCAAGTTTTCAGCCTGAGATCATACCGTGCTATTTGATGATTTTTCGTAAAAGCTAATGATGGCTAATCCTGGATCAGTGACTTCATCAGCCTTCATAGTAAGCGTCGGGATAATATTGTACTAGTCTTGTTGTTTCAGTTGACTGCCCGTACTGTGTCATTTAGCTGTTCTATCATTGTTTGGAGTCTCCAAAATGTTCATGTCATTTTTTATAATTTTCAATCACTATCTCAATTAGAAACGGTACTGAAATTTAATTTTCCATAAAAATAATGAAGTCATCTTTACATTCTTATTTTTTGTAATTTATGTGGTGTCAATTTTGCATAGGGTTTTAGAATTTTATTTTAATGACTATGTTATTTAAACGATATCTTAATTTATATTCTACTTGTGACGACTGCTGTTAGTTAAGATAATACCGTTTGGAATATAATAACTATTTTTATTGCATTTTAACTTTTGAAGCATTTGAAAAATGTCAGGCGCCATATTTATTGTTTACTTCATATTCTCATATATATGTATATTTTTGTAGGTCATGTAATTATGTCTTGCTTACATGGGTTTACAGTTATGTACAGTACAGTTTAGCTTTTGTATTATTATTTCATCGACTGAAAGTGTAATTAATTAATTTTATTGCGCCAATAAGGCAAACGACCTATGAAAGGTGTTTTAAACTTGTACAATGTTAAAATAAAATGTTGACAATCTTGTGTGCATTATAATATTAAGTACTATATTGTATATTTCTCTCCTGTATAAAAGTGAGATACATCATTATTTCAGTGTACACAATGTTATCAATTGACATACGTGTTTATTATTATTGATTAGTGTTTACAACGTACACAGCTGTCTAGTTCTACTTTCATGACTTCTACTTTATTTTTTCCACAGAGTCAACGTTTATCTGACTACTCAATACATCCTGTGCATGCTTCACATGTTCTTACAGTAATTACCCTTTCTTTCATAAAGCTGATCTCTTTTGGCACTCATCTCAGCGTAATGTATAAGTTGTGCGGTCTACTAAAATGGCCCATGTTTGTGTTTGTTTCCTTTAATGACGAGTAAAGGCACCGCATGTTTTTGTGCCTATCATGAATGGTCTGTAGCTACACTGCATTTATGATTCGTAGACAATCCATGTCGAGAATTATTAAATATCTTCTAAATGATTAAGAAATTATAGTAGTTCGTTGGATAACGTGATTTATATTCAACTATGCATATCTGATTTCAAGTATATATATTTTTTGTTGTGTATATGACATTTTACGTAACATGTTATAATGTGTGGTTACGGTATTTCTTTTATTTTTGTTCACTGTTCTTCAAGTTATTATATAGTGCTCTGATAATGTAAATATTGTATTTCATGTAATAATTATTTTGTGAATATGAAATTATTATTTTGTGAATATGCAATTATTATTTTGTGAATATGCAATTATTATTTTGTTCAATAATATGATTTGTTTGTTAAAGCATTAAATCAAAATCCTTATCTTGTATCTAATATAGGGTGAGTCAAATAACCGCTGTATTTTATCGTAGATATTTTTTATGTTTATGTCACATTCAAGCAAAAATTATTCTTGTCCTAAATATTAGTAGTATAGGAAGAGTGGATTCTGACTAACTTATAAATATATTTACTAGTCATGGCTATAAATAGATCATGCCCCCCCAAAAAAGTTGTAACCCTCCCCTCCCCAAAAATGTAAAATGATTTGGTTTTTGGTTGATATGACTTCCTATTGGTCGATTTAAACAAGGTCAAGGTCGTTTCCGATTAAGTCAAGGTCACATAGTTTGATTTTGCTAATTATAAATTGATCAAAGGTACACTATTGGTAGTAATCGATCATTCAAGTGCAATTATTGATTTTTCCTAATACGATGCATTGTGGCCATGCAATGTCAGATCAGGATGATTTCAATGGGTATGCTGACTAGGTCGAGGTAGCTGGGTTTAATTTTTCTACTGACAAATTGATCTGAGATATCTTAATGGTAGTAGTCGATCATTCAAGTACAATTATTGATTTTTCTTAATACGATGCAGACTGGCGCGTTAAGAAAATAACGGCTCCATTTCAGTTCGGATCAGGGTCCGCGTACCAACTCATGATTCGGGCAACGAACCGGTTCTGCGGTTACCACGGCAATAAGGACTACAAATATAGCGTGCTATTCAAGATTTATCAAATATGATACAGGGAGGCAAAGTCAGCGGTGCCT